>CALYDF020001359.1:0-33993 GCA_944474145.2 Dicrocoelium dendriticum
GGATTTGTTATCTGGTCACTATTATAAGCAATATGGCGTCAAAAAGTTGTTCGACTTTTGACCCCAGCACCACATTTTCCCGCCAGTGGGTCTGTCTCAGTTTGCCTTGCTTCTGTGTACTTAATCAGCCTGGAAGTTTTAATATACCGAGTCGTTACTTAGCATAGAAATAGAAGGAAATTATTGGAATATAATGAGAAATGCAATGAGTAAACGTTAACTGCTTCCCTGGAATTAGGTTTGGTCTGGCGGTCGTCTGTCTCAATTCTACCAGCACTCGAAAAGACCGAGTAAAGAAAATATAAACGTTTGTGCTCGGCCGTGCGTCCCATGTATTTATAAAGAGTGCAGCTACTGAAATATATCCAAAGGTTCCATCAGGTGAAGCCAATCGATAACAATTGAAATTGAAATCCACGTGAACTTCACGGAATACGGATAACTGCTGCGCAACATTCGTGTTTGACCTTCAGAAAGAAAAAGAAGATAATTAATAATGTAGAACGACAGGCATAGTTTACTGCAAGCTATGCGCGTTTCGCAGTCTTAATGATGTTCCAGTAGCCTATCCCTAGGTCACGAATGGCATGATAGTGAGGCAGTGGTCTACAAAAACTATCAACAGAACTCGGTGTGATTTTACGTTTGCAGGATACCAAGCGGCATTTGTCAAAGAGGAATGATATCTTTCACTTGAAACGTTAAATCATCTGTATGTTACATGCGGTGGATTGCGCTGAGAATAACACCGTATTAACGGAGTGAAGACGCACATAATTGTTATATATTTGGCAAAAAGGAAAGTTCACAAAAAATAAGGACGCCAAAGATAACATACAAACATTGTAGGAATAGTAAAGCGCGCTGGACGACACATTGTATCAAGCCACTATTGACACACTTAGGCACACATGTATCATTTTGTTCCTGAACATGCTGGTTACGGATCAGGAGGCAGGAACCGAACTACGAGAGCAGTGGGTTAACTATGCCATTTGCATTTCGTTTGGACAGAGAAACATGCGGAAAATAAAACTGTCCTTCCAGTATAAAGGTAGGCGATTGATGAACCGCACGTAAGCGAAATAATCAGATAAGTGAGAATGTCACCCTTATATGTTTTGCAGCAGCTGAGCTTAGGAAGCCCAGTAGCGAGTTGTTGACAACAGTTCGCATTATCAAAATAGCAACCTGTCATTAATATATGGTACGTGCACCAATTTCACAAAGATTACAATTTACATTGATCAGCCATTTCTATGTAGTAAAACCTACCACCTTCAGACACCTCGATTCACGACACATTCATATGCTGAATGTTGAAATTATGCAGGCATATTTTTAAACTAAATAATTGAGGTACCCAAAAAATGAATATATTAGGAAGTTCTCTTGAGTGCTCTATCTACCACCACCCAGGACAGTTCGTCAAATTTAGCATAACAGCTGTCTGCATGTAATTGCTCGCAGGAAGCCTTTTTGCAACAATATAGCATACACATCATGTGTCCCATTTTACCAGCAGAAACGAGCTGAATGATTCACTTCCCAGAATATCTTTGGCTTTTGTGCGTTTTTCAAACGTTTTGCCGCATATTGGTAACTTTTATTTGAACATCCAATATTACCAATGAACTTATAATAATGTCAACATTCACGTGTTTAGAATATTTATTGGGAATAAAACCGGTATATTTTGCGTATTAAGAACAAGCTGAGCTAACAGCGGATGCCGGCCTTTGTACAGATCTCATCAGACTGCAACGTAATGGTCATATAATCGTTGTGTTAAAATTGGCATTAGATGCGACATATTGTTGGTTCTACTCCGGCTACATTGTACTATCCAAACACTGGGATTATTTCACGTCACAGTATTAGTATAATGCGGAATCGAGACGTCGAGGGAGACCGCGACTTCAATATACACCGATTCGAAAGCTGATAGGGATGTCCATTCTAATAAAGCACAATGCCCAAGGCTTGTTCACTCTTCCAGGTCTAATCATAAAGTGGCATCTTGCTTCACACACACCACATAACAGTTCGCGTTACACCAGCCTTTTCTCGTACACAGCCTCGCTCTACCTAGATCAAAATTGGCTATGGTGGAATTAAAACCTAAGTTAAAATATACATATCTATATATAAATATATATTCTAAAATTTAAACAGGCAGTCGGATCCAGATTGTTAATACAGAGCTGCGACTGGCAGATAGGGGCAAGATTAGAGCATGAAACAAGAGCAGTTACCAAGTGTATGTTGCATTCTGCAATGTGGGATCGATCTAACTGTACAGTTGAGAATTTCTGCAAAAGTAACCTTATTATAATCCGTCCCCAGATTTTGGTGAATAAATACAATATTTCTAAAACCGCCATTATCAAACCTTCGGTTTATGTGAGTTTTATTACTTAAATATACGCAATATATTTCAATGAAAAATGGTGCGTACGTCAATAATTCTGATAGGGAATACATGTAATTTAAAAGCGCATAATATGCAATGAGTTCAAATTGTGCTTTTTGCACTAAAATAGTGAACAATACCAATATTTTGAAATATGATTATTCGTCGTTTCCGTTGAAGCTTCCTCAATGGCAAGGTGACATGCATATCGGGTAAAATAAAATTGCATATGTTGCTTTGTCCTGATCGTCGAAATGGTGGGTAGTGATAAGTGGGAAACGGGTAGAGAGTTATAAGTTATATTTCTAACAGTCCACAATCTGAGTGAAAATAACCAGGGCTTTTCTAAACATTTCTGATTTGTAAAGTCACTTATATATATATAAATATGGAAACAGGTTTCTCACAATTAACAGCTTTCCAGCTGCATACCTCAGTATTTTATTTTGATAACAAACTTTTCTTTATTTTTCACATAGTACGGTTCGATTTCAGTCTTAATTCCTAAATTTCAGCTGTGTTAACCGATCATATAATTACTTTACTTACAAGCGGATACATGAATGCAGATTTTTCGCGATGGAATATGTTTGCGATACAAAAATATATATTTGACATTGGTGACAATACAGCATTTTGTCTTAACACAAAGTATTAGGACCCAATAGTTAAAGACATATACCGATCGGATCGGGCGAATTATACTTAGGTTCGTCCAGCCTTAGGACATTGCCGGAGGAAGAGGAATAAATAGGGGATAAATGTGTTTTGGTTAAATTGTACGGTCTTACTGGTTAATATGCAACGTAATATGGTTCTAGCTAGGAGGAAGAATAATCCATAAATCAGATGTGGCGAACAGCCTTTTGGGCATAAAGTCGGAAGCATGCGATGTGCACCCCCTCTGAAACATCCGTAGTCACCGTATAAATATTGCCCATATGCAACAAATAACATTAACATTTTACACATTGTACCCAGAAAAACAAGTGAATCTGCAGGTCGCAACACAGCTTTCTCCGGAAAGAGAAGTCTGGGTAACCCTCTCAGCTACGTACATCAGGACTGTCGCGCCGGCCAGCTTTCTGCGAAATCAGGTGGCGAAAGCTGATTCAGCTTCTGTGGCAGAATCCGTCCAGTCGGAAATTAGCTGGTGCCTACCAAAGTTATCTTTAAAGGTGCGGACAAAGTAAAAATGGAGGTCGTTCGTTGCGTGCGGTCCATTGTCTTTGACCACGTGTGGGGTGTTCGCCGATACATAAGGTAGAAGGATAAATTAAATATGTGAGGTCAACCGTGCGGAAGTAACGACAGCGACGCAACGAAAAAATATGTTTTTATAGGATTTAAAAGCTTTGTGATTTTTTGGAGTTCTCAAAATATTCCGAGTACATTTTTGTGTCAAATCTGTTCTGTTGTTTGTGACTTTCGGGGGAAATGAAGGGAGCAATATCCCGAAAACGCTTTTAGAAGTCTATATGCGAGTTTAGCAATCTAAGGAATTTGAAAATTATTGAGCCCAATGGCTAGACCTTGTAAATGTTTGAGCCGGTTGCAATGGAACAGCTTTCCTTTCCAAACGTTGCTGCGTGCAGCAAGGATTTCCTTCAAATACTTTGAGTAGATTATTTGGAGTATCAAGGATTGAATTCCTCGTTTGACTGGTTCGAATTACGCAAAGTTGGGTGGGTTGATTAACACAGTTCATCGCTTGCCGTTTTGTTCCTTCACAACAAGGCGGTCTGTACGACCTAGAACCTGGTTTGGACCCTCGTAAATTTGTTTGATTGGTTGCACAGACCATCGGTGTGTGCAGACGAACGAGCAATGCCGCAGAAACTTTGGAACCCAATAATTACGATGCTGTCGACGACTTCGGTCGACTTGCTGCAATGCCTGGTCATGGATGACCGCCGAGTGTAGAGTACGTCGTAGCGTGGAGTGTTTGGGTTCTCGGAGAAGTCGTTTGGTAATAGGAGCGGTTGTCCATGAACTAGTTTGGCGCTGGACCTTCACAGATCGGTTTTCAATGCTGACCGTATGTGGTGTACTATTATTAGCGACTTCTGTCCAACTGCGTTCATTGCTAAGATGTTGTATGCTTTTATTCGCGATGAAAACCCAAAGTTGGTATGCAGCCGTCCGAATGCATCGGAAGCTGGAGGTTCGAGCAAGTTGTTGAAATTAGAAGAATCACATTGCGGACCACCGTCGGCAGTCATAGTGGTTAGACAGCCGTGTAAGGCAATCTATTGCTCCACGAATGCGCTCATTATTGTCTGCGCGGAAATTTTATAATTGCAGTAGCTTCAGATCAACGAGTAACACGATCAATGATGGTCAGCATGTAGGTCATGCGAAATAAGGGCGGTAGTGGCCACACAACCTAGAGGTAAGGGTTGCAACACGACAGTAGTGTGTTATCTCTCCAATGTGCGTTTATTTTGGAAAACAGAAAAGCATGCGGAACACGATCACATAAAGTTTCAATGTCAAGGTTAGTGACTGATGAACCATAGTCAAGAGTAATAATCAGACGACTGAGAAAGTCCCTCTCACATGTTTGCAGAAGCTTGAACTTAGGAAGCGCTTTTGCGAGTTGCTGATAAAATTTTGCTCTATCGAAATAGCAAAATGTTTGGGCAGTATGTGTCGTTACATAATCTTATTGAGGGTGGAAGTATGGCTGATGAGACGCTAGTTCCTCATTTGGTGCTCTGAACTTGATTCGAAACGACGAGTAACTATGACAATCTTCCATCATGCCGGCACAATATCGGCTTTCATTTGTTGATAAAATGATTCACAGGTAGTACGGGCGGATTGGAAACCATTTTTCATCAAGATTGGAGGTTAGTTGTCAGGCCCAGGATGTCAAAATACTTTGGCGGAGGAAATCAGTTGCATAATGTCCCAGTGCTCGAATTTTACTGCGCATTTTATCAGCAGTAAGCAGCGGAATGACTTGTGCAAGCAGATCGGTAGTGCTGTCAAAGTTGTAACTACAGTAGTTGTTAAAAGCTTTGTTTGTGTGAGTATGATCGGATGTTATGCGGTTGCTACTAATGAAAATAAGGTTTCCGTGGTTTTGTTTTCACTTTGAACCGATTAGGAAGTTTGTGCTTTTTCTTTTGGTGTATCTTTCTCCAGGCATGTGTCTGTTTTGCCCAAATTGCTGCAGTTCAGCAATGAATTTAGCAGTTGCAATACTAAGGAGAAGTCTTTCATTTTTAAGTAGCAATTGCGGATCAGCATGAGTTTGTGTGCAAAGTTATGCACGCTTATATCTATAAGACCACTGCTTGATTGTTCACTGAAGACACCGGTGTCGAAGCATTGCACGTCCCATTGGCTACGTAAATACTCATGTAACTGCGGAGACAGATATGTTGAGCGGGTTGATGGAAATGTGGGTGTCTGAATCGACGAATGCATTCCGAAGTGACTCCGCAAACGGATGAAACATACGACGGTTTCACCGGTTGTACCGAGTAGCAAGGTTGCTTCAGCGATTATAAGGTATTTGCTGAACAACAGACACCTGGTAAACCAGTCATCGTGTGCAGCTAAACGTATCACATTTTCTAACTTCTCGTTATCCAACGCAAGCGCCCAATACTATGTGTTCAAAAACAGCTGACTATAACATTTAGCATTCCGTGGTAAAGATTAGCGCATAATGGTATTTCCGTTGACAAACTATTGGATTTGGATAAGCCTAATGTAAATAACAATTTACCCATGTGTTTACTCCTGATTGGGATGGATATATGTGTATCCATGTATACGTAAACAAAACAATGGACTTGAATATTTAGCAGATACGGTTCACGATGCCCATTCTGTATCGTGTTTATTGAATTAGACACCAACTACTTTATATTTGATGGGTAGTTTGCTTTGTAACAAACAAGTGCTCTAGGGTTTTCGTTCATCTTCACTAGGATGTACCTAAGTACATTCTGAAGCGACACGTACAACTATGATGCCAACTTTCCTTTGTTTAAAGATAGTGCTTGGAAGTGATGCTTGGAATTTGCCAGATAGACATATAATGCATCCACCGCCAGATACTTAGCTTCGACAGACAAGCAAACTGTTACACCGGTACCTATGGAAGCAACGCTGAGATGCGTCGTTCGTAAACCATATTTCCGTTAGTAAGTTAAAGCCAGTTTCAAAGAGTGATAACACAGAAAGACGAATGTGCAAGTTGTCACGAAATGCACGGACCTTAATGTGAATTGATGAATAATGTCTAGGTATATAGAAGCGACAACTTTTTGCAAAGTTGCCGTGCATTTCTGGTGACGAAGTATTGTGATGCAAATGGTATAATCGGGGTAGTTTATTCGGAGGGCAGAAAATACCAATATCGGACATCGATGAAGTACAGGATTTTAGCTTAATAAACCGTTTGTCAATAGAGTGAGCTTGTGGATTGTCGGTAGTCAAAAGCAGGTAGGTAGAATATATAAGAGCTGGTGAGAAAGCGGCTGTGACAGGCAAATAATTAATGAACGCAGGAAAGGGTGTTAGGATTGTTTTACGACATGAATCAGCACCACCAACTTTTACTTGGTTGTAAGGAATAGAGGTTAAGTTACTATTTGTTCACCTTTAGAAATTGCACGCAAGTACCTGAAAGAAGGGAACAAGTTGTGTTGCAACCACCAGGCCTCCTAATAAACAAGACTCATTTAGTTTTCCGTGTGTGGGAGTAGGAAGGATATTTAGTAGGGGATCAGTAATTTAAGAGGGAGAAGCTAGAATGGGATCACTATAGGACTTCGTAGGGACGGAAATGTGAGGTCGCGAAAATAACCCACTGAAGAATGTGTTCGAACACTGAAGTATTTTATAATGATACGTAGCTCGTCAACTAGCGCTTCCAACATGGGTTGATCACCAGAACTAAAGCTAACTGGTGCCAGCTACGCATGTATTCGTACAAGCAAACTACTAGCAACAAGGATGTGAGGTTTAATATGGGATGCTTCACAGAAACAAGTTACAATATCGTGTAGGTCAACAGAAGCAAGTACATTAAAACATAGTCTCTGTGACTGTCTGCGGTTTCCTTGGGGCCTGTGGTGTGCTTAGTAAAGGTAGTTACTATTGTTGCTTAAGAAGGTAATGCATAGAGAACTGTAGAGTTCACTGGCTACGCTCTAATATTTTTGGATTATAGAATTCTTGAGAATCTGCCGGCACAAATTTATGGGGTATGTGATCAGTTGATGCCAAAAGCAAACTGAAGAGCTGCGCTCCAGGATATGGACCCCAGTACATAATATATTTTAAGTCGTATGTTAGTCTCATAAGGTCTATTTTGCTGTACATATCCACCTTGGTACAGAGTTAAGTGGTGGTCATGTCCAGAAAAATATCATGATTGTCCGTGATCTGTAACTATTGTAGGAAACATTGGCTTGATTGCGATTTCATGACATTAACTGCACTTAATTTTCGAAGTCGAAATTACTAGGATATTTGGCGCACTCGTCATTATTTTTGAAGAGTCGGGGAGAATACACATACTGGTAACATGGTTGGTACTGATTTCGTTCACACAACCCTCATATAGATGTGTCGATTGCGTAACTGGAAACGAGTCCATTAGCTCCTACAGAAGCGGAAACACTGGATGGTATTGGATTGTATCTTAGAATAGATGCAGACTGCATAGGTAAATGTACTCTCTATAAAGCTGTTCTGTGCGCAATCATTTTCAGAATGTTGAAATTAGTTTTGGTACTATTGTGCTGACGACGGATAGAAGGCTATGGATTTTTGTCATATCGATAACGAAATCTGCCACCTTACCTCAGGTGGTAAGCAAGATAGTAAGCAGAGCCAGCAGAGCTACAAGACATAGTTTTGCCACAGTTGCTTTACTGAACAATGAATTTATACTGGTTAAGAAGCGTTGATATAGAAGTCCTGTTGGAGAGTTGGTGCGGATTTCAAAATAACAATAATGATGATAAGGACAGTAAAGTATTTGATAATTCAAATATGAAAATAAGGACTTACCGTTTGCTCCGCTTCAGTCCTGCGATCCTCTTAAATTCACAGCACCCACAGTTAACAACAAATCATTCCATGATAAATCCAGGTGTAGGATGGAGACGTACTGTTAAGTAACAAAGTTTAAGTGAATGAGCCCATCGTACAATCGTCTTTCAAATACTGTTAATGTCGGTGCAGTGACGACCGATTCTGGAGAGCATTCCACGAGTGACAGGCACTAACGGAAAGCAAATTTCTGCGGCACTCCATATGACTGTATTGTTCTGCGACTTTTAATTAGTGGCCTCTCAGTTTGTATTGCTGCTGAGTTGCAGTAATGGGCGGCACACATGAGGTGGGTCTTGCGGAATCAAGTATGCCATAATAAGGTCGCCTCGTAGTCTGCGATGGTTTCCACTGAACAATCAAAATCGTTGCAGCCCCTCCTGGTAGGAAAGACTGCTCATTCCAATAACGTTCTTAGATGCCCGGCGTTGAATCTGATGACTGCGACATCACTGCGACCCATCGGGCAGTCTAAAACCAACGCATCAATCATATGCTCCTCGTCAGTAAACACAAGATCCAGCACAAATGGCCTGTTGCCAGTACTGAACCGAGTGGGCAAAGTGATGTGATTGTAAAGAGTAACAGTAGTTACTAGATTTTGTAGATCGGTTTTGAATTGGTCTACGATCGTGGCAGAGGCTTCAAAACAATGTACGTTGAAATCACCCATGATAAGAATGTGTGTGTAATTTTGTTGTAAACTGCACCTTAAAGCAACCGCTAGGTGGTAGTCGGTTTCGGGTGTTGAGTAAAGGGAGCGATACGTCAAGACAATTAGGCAAGCCTCCCTGTATTTTAATTGCAACCGACACAAAAGAGAGTAGGGGAACTGCGAGTCTGAATCCTCCACGACTTCGCACTGTAAGTCGTTTCGGTAATACAGGATTACCCATCCTCCTTTTGTGAGCCTGTCGTTCTTAATCAGCGACATGCCCGGCAGCGAAACTTCAGCGTCCGTCATTCCCGTGTACAACCATGTCTCGGTGATACTAATGACATCATACTTCCCGGAAGCATGGCGATCTTTCAGTTCAGCCAGTTTGTTAGAATGACCCTGAGCAGTCGTATAGAAGCAGGCTAATTTCTTGGTCTCTAGGAGCCCACAGAAGCGTGAAGCGGTCACGTGTTGGAGAAGGCCGACCGATGCGAAGTCAGCAGTTACTCGATTTTTTGATGGATCAATAATACCACGTTTGCTACTAGATTCGGCCAAGATGCGTCCCAACCTTCGTTTAGACCTACGTCAGAGTTAATTAAAACAACAGTCAAGTTACGCTTTTG
Organism: Dicrocoelium dendriticum; assembly: GCA_944474145.2. Lineage (NCBI taxonomy): Eukaryota > Metazoa > Platyhelminthes > Trematoda > Plagiorchiida > Dicrocoeliidae > Dicrocoelium > Dicrocoelium dendriticum. The sequence goes on from CALYDF020001359.1 coordinate 9,776, forward strand.
TACATTTGTCGGTATGCTTTCTGCTTCAGTTGCTTTAATATTTGAGCTGTGCGAAGTGTTTGCAACCTTTAACCAAATTTCGGATGGAAGATTTTTCCGATTTCTCCGCCATCGATCCAAAACATCCTCTGCTTGTTGCTCTGACTGAACCAGAAATGTTTAGTATTCTAGGGCAGCATCCTCTATAATTTGGTGAGAGAGGTATCCTGGTGAGCGATAGTGCCACTACATTATCTAAATAAAGTGTCTCACGAATGTAACGCCACTGTCCTAAATCGTACTTTCCGGTTTCTTAAACATCGTTAGGTGGATGTTCTGGCACGCTATGTATGAAGATTGTGTTAAGGCTGTCTGGCTTGTTGTGCCCCTCTTCGGTGTTTCGTTTTGGTTGTCGCGCGCTCCAAGGGACAGAAGGATAGACACGTATCCCACAGGATCCGTGTTTAAGCGCGCATGCGAAGAGCAAAACGCTTTCTACGTCGGGGGAGGATTGTAGAGTTACTCCAATAAGTCTGGATTCGCCAAATTGTGGCGAGTTCGGATGACGAGTAATTCGTATCAATTTTATGGGCTTGGTTTTGATACTCATCTCGGTCGTCTGATAACTTATCCCGCAATGTGATGGCGGTAGATTCAGGGACATTTGAGCATACAACAGTCCGGGTGCTGCTGTTGGATCCCTTTTTCGTCGATCTACAAGATATGGTACTTATTTGTCCTGAGCTGTTGACAAGTGATTGTTTGCCGTCTTCTCTCTATTCGAGTTAACGGTCTTTACAATGGAAGAGGACGCAACGGCGGCCTCTCGGTGGACCCTTGCAGCAATCTCTGCATATCTAAAGGATGTCCTGGGAGGCTTAGTCTCGACAAGGGATATTTGTGCTACAGGTACCAAAGATTGGCGTTTAGCTGCTTCATCCTTGTTAATGCTAGATGTCAGGTCTAGTGAAATTTGCTTAACCAGACGTTTTGAATGGTGCCTGATTTTTGTTGGTGTAAGTACTGTTGGATTCCCGTAGGTACAGTCTGTATTCGCCCGGCATTCTACCAAAGTTGGAGAAGACAACGGAGATGGAGAGGTGGCTGATTGCGGTTCAGGGGAAGCGGATTGTTCAGCGTTCCGTTGCTTAGAAGCCGCAACGCTTCTGTGGTGCTTACTTTCTTCAATAGAAGCAATCTTCTTGTTTACCCACTGCTCTGCTTCTGCGATTAACCGGTCGCATTTCTCAGCTAGGATAAGCAAGCACTTAACGAGGGGGATGGTGGAACATTTAGTACAGAAACGAAATGCATCTTGGGAGCTATTTCGCTCCCGTAACTGTTGTTGGAACACATTTGCACGAACGTCACGCGTGTGTGAGGATTTCTTTGAGCCCGTTTGTTTTAGCTGTTGTCGAGGCTTTGCGGGTTTTAACCCAAACATCTTACGTCGGAAAAACATAAAATAATATAGAGAAAATGACTTTGTTCTGTATCTAAAAGAAAATTTGTATCCAGAAAGCGGCACGGTTTAAATTCGGGCAGCGGTTCAGATATTTCTAAAATCTGGACGACGATGTCTAACTACTTGAATGAAGAATGAGTGGCCGAAAGAAATAAAAACAAACGAAATACCGTTCTATTTGTTAGGTTAGCAGAAGCCCCTTTGGTTTTCGCAACTAAGTTGTAGTAATTGGCGTTACAGAGGTCTGTTTGGTATGTTAGTTACGTCAGCCGTTATCGATTGAATGCTTGCGAAGTGCTGTACAATGAATGTCGCGGTCGAAAGCACGGCAACAACGATCGGTCCGTGTGACCGATGGATAACCGGTCGCTTGTTAATTGTGATGCCATTGACTGAAATTCAAGTTTCGGTTATCGTACGCAATGTCCGGTTGTTAACTGTTATATTTGGACAGAGAGTGATTGCAGTGTGTTTTCGAACGAGAATACACGTTAAGTTTACGCACAGGATCTGGTAGTTTTGGTTGTGTTCTTCGGCAAAGCTTCAGGTCTAATCGTAATAGCAAAGAAAACATTGAGGTTTAAGAATACAGGCTCTGTTCGATAGCGCTGGTGCATCCGAGTTGAATGAGTCAAAGAGTAGCAGGATAAAATGTTGATTATTTAAAAGTTCCACCAAAAGTCTGTGCACCGGACGTTTCCTACCAGCAATGATCTACTGGATATTGTTCATTTTGCAACTATATAATTGCACCTAATTGTGGTACAATAGATGTATAGTGAATAGGAAATATTCGCATTCAGCTGCTTGAGACAATGGATTATTCATTGCCTGCATCTTCCGATCGCGCTTGCAAATAGTAACGGAGTAGTACTGCACACATGGGATCATTGTTTCCAGTTAACTAACGTGTAAAAGGAAGATGCGGAGTTGAATAACCGCATCAGATGTATGTAGTCTAAGTTGAGTTTGAAAGGTTAGGGAGGCAAATATATCTGCTTGTGTGTTGCGTTTGCTGCATACTATTTGCTCGTCGACACAGTGTGCCTCAACAATTCCGATCATGGTTTTAACACCGCCATGTTACTAGCGAAGCGTCGGACTTGTTAAGTAAGCCTATTCATTCTACTTCCTTAACGCTACTGGTTTTCAAAAGCCGCGGTTAGTAAGTAAGCAGAGACGATAAATTAAACTATCTGCTGTATTTAGCCTCCTATGATTTGTAGTTGCCTTTGGCGTATCTAGTTGCATGCTTTTCGGACACAGTCCTATTGATCGCAAGAACAGCATTGCTTCAAGGTGAATCGTGGTCAAAACTGAGATTGCTTTACGGAATCCACAGAAACGCCGCTTCACTTAAAGCAAACAAAAGGGTGCTACTTGTCATGTTAAGTGGAGTAACATTGCAGCTCCTCCATAACATTCCCAAAGTCACCAGCAATAACTGCATGTTAGCCCGAATAAAATAACGTTGGATTCCGTACGGAATGAGGGCGTGTGGATACATCAACAGCGTACGAATTACATAAGCCGATGACATGCCTATTTACTCTTCACAACGATCAAGCCAAACAGAACGAAATGAGAGCGGACAAATTGTCGAGGACATGGACAGATGTGTGTTTCTCTGTGCGTTTCTCTGTGCTTCAATGGTTTACATACAGCTACGTTAGTTATTGAGCTTGCACAGTTATAATTCATTTGTCGACAAACTAACCGATCTGATGTGCAACCCATCAAGGGGTGGTAGGTCTCATGTGACATGTTCTCCAAGTCAAAATATGACTCATAGCCCAGGCGTCGATAAATACCTTTTGTATCTCTTTACCGGATTCAGCTTATATTTGTCTCCATGACCATCAAATTGAACTGAATGATTCAGCAACTAGCTAACGCTGTGGAGCAGGTTTTCCTTACTTTGCCCTTCAAAAAATCATGCAAATCAAGTACACTATTCCCACTGTTTCTGTTTCCCAAATAATATATAAGCTTCACTCGTTGAATTTAACTTTAGATCATCATTCACCCTACATATCGATAATGAACAACGAATACTGATTTATGCCGGGTAACAAAGCAGTTTCTTGACAAGTTCCATAGGATAATAGGGGCAAAACTAAAACGTCAAATGATTTGTGCGTTGTCTGTTGGCGCGTTTAGCTAGTATATATGCTGCTAAATAATATAGGTGTAGGGGGATGTGAATACAACGGACGAGGCATCATGGAGGCAGTTATGGTTAACGTACTCCATGGGCAAAATAAAACAATGAGAATAGTCATGTCTGCATCGTCTTCGCATAATAATATTACTGCTACTAATCAAACAATAATAACGGGTATATTTCCCTTTGAATGACAAGCTGGGTCCATATTTAGCGCAGCTCTAATATGTACAGGTAGTACCGTGCTCTTGCATGGGCAGTGTGAATTTGTGGTGAATAAAACAAAGGTATGTCTCTCGTCGGTGTGAGTTAAGGTTCAACTGCACATTACGATTATTGCTGTACGGCAAAATAGCAGGTCGCAGATGTTGAATTTTTCGAAGTTTCCAAATCTCTCCTCCAACAGTTTGGCGGGCATGGCTAATTGTTCGCTTAAATATTTCGGAAGTATTTTGAGGTTATATAAGAAAACAAATGTATATAAATAGAAGGTACAATTATGCTTAGCCGACCATTACTAGGACCGCCTATTGCGAACCTGCTCCTTTACATGTTCGCCTCTCCATGAATTACACTTGCACTTCCGTAACCTCTCTGGCCGTGTGTTGGGGTGGCTTTTAAAGCAGGTAAACCATCACGTTTGCAACTCATCATTAGGGCTGCTTTTGAGTAAATAGTGTGGACAGTCAAGCCACGTATTCGGTACCAAGAGCTGGTTTTTTGAGTAAAGTACTATTTATCGCCAGGGAAGCAATGGCAACAGGCCTTGCATGGGTATATTATTAGCGTTAGAAGCTTAAAATCCGTCACCTCAGGTGACCGATTCAACCGTGGTCAACAGTAAAGTAAAGCAGAATGTGAAATATGCGCACAAGAGCGACCGGCAACTTGTACAAGGGAAGTGCCAAAAACGGATGACTGCTCGAAGTCTGGAAATGCTAGGCAGTTCTGAAACAACTTTGTAAACTCAAAGTTTTCTTGTGTCCGGATAGTACAAGAATTGATAGCGTTGAGCAATGAGAGTTGTTCTCTGATCCTGGACTGTCGCCTCCGCGACGGAAGAAGTAATATGTCACATAACAATAGGAGTTTACAAAGGTAATTGTAAATAAAATTAACTGAATACTTTATGTCTCGATATTGCGGGACACGGACTACAGGTTTAATCCGACAACTTTGTTATTGCATCATTAAGAAGCGTTTTCGTACAGTCCGATCATGGCAGCCGAGGTGCATAGGAAGTTATCTCGGCGGGTTTCGTTAATCGTTTCGCAATTTGTTCATTCAATCCTCTGGACAGAAAGGAGAGTTAGATAGAATTGCTGAACACCGTTGTTTTATAAATGAAATTGTGGTAGAGGCAGATTGACTTCGAATCAGATAATTTGGTCATTTGCTGTATGGCGCTCGGCCCTTCCTCATATAAGCTGTATTTACTCACGTCTATCTTTAGCACATCCTTCATGTTTTCACTGTCATTTCCGTGTTACATAGAACACTAAAAACACCTTTTGATTCACACATTCGCAGTTTATGCAGTAGTTCGTTCAACATCACTGCAAAACGGTTAAGAAAAGAATTTGCTCTTGTGCTAGATCTTGCCTTTTCGATTGGTGGCGTACACTCTCTACTTCCGATATGATAGTTAAGGGAAGGTTGAAGTACAATCTCAATGTCTGAGGTAACGAATCCTTTGGGGATTACATCAAATATGAATTTCGTTAAATTTTAGTCTCCCTAACCAGAGTTTTTATGTACATCTCACAGCACCCGTCATGGTAGGTAAGATCAACAGAGTTTCTCATCAGGCGGTTCGTTAATTAGCGCTGTAAATTCGCTATTAATGTTCTATCCCATTTTCAACCGTGTACTGTACCTGTTCGACGAAATCGAAGGAGCTCGATCCCAAGATCACGAATTGTGAGATAGATAAATGGCGTTGCTGTCAAGCATGAAATAATTGGATGTAGTACGGTACTGATAACATATGCAGCTGCACTTTCGGATGAGAGCTCTATTTTTTACTTGCTGCATCATGTTTCCAGCTCATAAAAATCAACTTGAATGTCTGCTAGTGCATTAATGAAATTGTTCAAAACGAACTCATAGACAATTTTAATGTCATCTGCAAATGCATATGGTTTGCAGTGTTTGATGACATTAAAGACGTCGGCGGTGTACAGCGATAACAGAAGGGGCCTTAGAACACTTCCTTGGAACCCACCACTTGTAACCTTTCTACTCATTGAAGTATTGCTTAGTATTTCAACTGCCTGATGCTGACCTGAAAGGTACGGTGCTATTCAAGAATGTAAATTGCTAGATGCACCAAATGAATGTACTTTCAGTATAAGATTTGCATGTGATACCCGACCGCAGGCTCTACGCAGATCAAGCAATATGATGATCCGACGCTTACCACGGTCAAGAGAACGATTAACAAAGTTTAGATATGGTACTTGACAAGTAATACATTACTGTGTTCTCAGAAATCCGTGCTTGGAAGTATTGATCAAATTCTGGGACGATGGGATTTCAACAATTTTGGCTTTTTTACCATTTGCATTGTTCTACACAGAATGGAGGTATTGGTGATGGGCCAATAGCTCGTCTGTATTTGACGTAGGCCACTTTTAAATCGTGGTAAATCCGACGCATATTTTCACAGATCTGGAACAACCCCAGACTTCGTAGATAGGGTGAAAATATTTGAAGCATTATGGGGATATCAGGGCCGCCTGAATTTGAACATAACCGACGGTATTCCATCCGAGTCAGGAGAAAAGCTCATACGCATTGCTTATATCAGAGTTCTTATGTCCGATTGCTCAAATGCTACCATACGGATGTAACATGCAGTCTTGGTGGGGATGTTTACCGTAGGTACTCTGCACGGGTCTGTGAAAAACGATGAAACGTATTCATTGAAAACTTCGCACATGTGAGCCAAATTTGCAGTAGGGCTGTTGTTGGCTAATATAATGGTAGGTCATATATTATGCTTGGAGTTACTCATGTGTTGGAATTGTCTAGTCATTTTTATAGGTTTACTGCAGGAGGCTATGGCATTGGTCACATCTCTGAGAAGTTTTAATTAACGATTCTTTATGATCATTACATTATTTGACTATGCTGAATTAGCAGACTAAAACTGTTAGTCATTTTAAGTCTCTATCGTAGCTTTCTCAACTTCCATAGGATATGCGACGGGATAGGGACCTGACTCGTTTTGAGAGAAGTACGCCTGTGACGCATCGGGCGGATGACATCCAGATATGAGATTAAGTTTTGGTATCACAAGTCAGCTGTGAGTTCAAGTTCGTGGGAAAAGAACTTGGCTTCTTTGTCTAGAGATCGCTATTTAATTGCAAAGTCTTTCCAGTTGGTAATGTGACAGTCATGAAAAATTACTCCTTTTGAAGTTATCGTGTTGGTAGGCGATTCTTCCGAAGCCGATCACCGCTAAATTGTGGTCACTCGCAGGAAGATTGGGAGGATGCGTTTGATCAAAGACTTATGTCTTTTGTAAGGATAACGTTTAGCAAGTGGTTGCCACTTGTTGGAGATGAAATATGTTGAATCCAGTCAGAGGTACGGATTGCTGAAACAAATTGCATATATTACACTGGGGACCTTGGTGGATAACAGGAAATCGCGGGCATAATATCGTCTCTACCAATTACTTTTTGAGTTACCGGCTGCTACGTGGTATTTGAGAAGACTTCCACGAGGCGAACGATATCCAACTTACGGCAGTGTGGTTGGTTCTACACTACCAATTGCAATGGTTTTGCGATTCATTTGAATGTGAAACCAAACAGAGTCATCAAGGTCTTCCATAAGTGGGTCGCACACCGAAGTTGCGTTGTGCTCATTGTCTACATATATGCGGCAACCGCCAACCCGGAGGGATGTGCGACTACTGCAAAAGCTGCTGAATTTTGAGATTTAAAATTGGGTATCAAAAGTACATTCATTTTATCAAGTCCTATTGAGAAGTGGAATGTCAGCAAAAAAGTGAAATGGTAAAGAACGTAGATGATTCATTATTTTGTTGAGTGACCAAGCATTTAAAAGAAGCAATCTAAAATATCCATGTTGCCTAGACTGGTTTACTGAGTGTTCGTGCATGGTTGGACAAAGGGTATAATTCCATGTAGTGGAGGAACTATCGGGAGTACAGTCGGGCCACACGTCGCTGCTTTCAGGCATGTTTGGACTAAGTTGATAATCTGTTGGATGAATTGCAAGGCTTGCTGGTTCTTTGGGGTTTGCAGCCATATAGCCGCCGATGAACCTACAAAATGAGCTTAGAATATGCGGGGTTCAAATGGCTGAGTGTAGTTTGGGACACAAGTTGAAGCCGTCGCTCTCAGGCCTGTGATCGGTGGTATTGCATCAAACATAGTCGGTGTGTCTATTGGGCTATAAGTAGATGGATGTCTAAAGCTTGAATTCGTATACGGTGTCAGTCGGCGAAGTCGAGCGCACTGATTGATTAAGGAATTCATGGCAGACGAATCAGAAAGAAAGAGCTTCATGGAGTAGGGATACTCGGTTCGTCGTTGGGTTACCCTGATTGTTCATAATAAACTCACTTCCGTATTCCGTACGACTTATAACACTTCGTCAGCTCGAGAAGTCTTAGGAAGGTTAAAGACTGAATGTGCTCTGAAGTGTCAAATTCCTTAGCTTGGTCGAGTTAGTGGAACTGACATTTTTGGTGTTGTTAAAGCTGCAGCGCGTGTCGACGGTGCTACGAAATTGCTTGCTAGTTATTAGCTTCCAGTGTGCACATTGTGTGGCACTGCTGCTGTTCGTTGTCTAGGCTTGCGCTATCTGGAGCAAAAGTAAGCTAAGAACCTGAGCAACCTCTAGGTAGATCTGTTGATAGTATCAGAATTACCAATAATCCCGTCAGGATACTGATATTTGTGCTATAATTAGCTCTCTGGATGAGAGTGATATTGCTACTGAACAAGGAAAAATGAACAATGAATTTATACGGATTAAGAAGCGTTGATATAGAAGTCCTGTTGGATAGTTGGTGCGGATATCAACATTACAATAATGAGGATAAGGACAGTAAAATATTTGATAATTCAAATATGAAAATAAGGACTTACCGTTTGCTCCGCTGCAGTCTTGCCATCCTCTTAGATTCACATCACCCACAGTTAACAACAAATCATTCCATGATATACTCCAGGTGTAGGAGGGAGACGTACTGTTAAGTAACAAAGTTTAAGTCTTTCAAATACTGTTAATGTCGGTGCAGTGACGACCGATTCTGGAGAGCATTCCACGGGTGGCAGACACTAATGGAAAAACAAATTTCTGCGGCACTCCATATGACTGTATTGTTCTGCGAGTTTTAATGAATGGCCCCACATGTTTGTATTGCTACGCGGTTGCAGTTATGGGCGGCGCACATGATGTGGGTCTTGCGGAATCAAGTATGCCATAATAAGGTCGCCTCGTAGTCTGCGATTGTTTCCACTGAACAATCAAAATCGTTGCAGCCCCTCCTGGTAGGAAAGATTGCTCATTCTAATTACGTTCTTAAATGCCCGGCGTTGTGACTGCTCCAGTGCATTAAGGTAGTGTTTCAGCCATGGATGCCAGGCTTAAATTTCGTATTCGACATGGGGGCGTACATACGCACTGAGCACTTGTCGAAATATGGAGTTCTTTATTTGTCCAAACGCCCGCCTCAACAGCCCCACGTGTAGGTTCCCGGTCTTCGAGGAAGTCAACTGTAGTCGCCGAGTCGTCTAAGTTAGCTACGCAGAGAACAATCGTGTGATATGTTAATCTGGTTTGGAGGGATAATTAATATATTCCAGAGTAGTATGATTTAGGCAACAAAGTGATGTGGTCCAAATGTAAGATCCCTTTATTTTTGCAAATATAAATGGCGCTGAAAGGAAACCGAAGAGAAAAATAATTCGGCCGGCCTTAAAGGCGGCTATACTGGTCACTAAAATTCAATGGGCTACTTTTGTGACTGGTGTTATGGCTAGGTTCTAGCAAGTGGTGGCTTACGTGATTAGGTTCATATAAGCTTTGGTAGACTAATGATAACATCGCGGCTCAACATTCGGTAGCGGCCAATGAAAACTCCCAGTGCCTTCAGCCTTTGGTGGTAGGACAGATTTTATAGGCCATTGACGTTCTTTGTGGCCCGGCGGCTGTGTTTTCCCTAGAATTCCTAAGTCACGCTTTAACCAACACTGCAAAGCTTGGATGGCTTCTTCAACGTTAGGGCGCACGTAAGCGTTGCGCATCATGGGGAAGATGTATGGGTTAAAACTTCCAAATGCTCACCGCAGCAAGCCGACGTGCTGGTTGGCTCTCTTCGCAGCTGGTTTGAACACTTAAGGTCATTTTGAATGAGCACACCAATATCGCCTTCTTAGGAAGTTTTGTACTAGATATGACTCAAGCCTATATACGTAGTCATGTCTATGGCTTGTTTCAATGGCGTGACATTATTCCAAGTTGAACTCGTGTTATGGTCAGTTGGAGATTTCGTGGTCATTTGTTTCTATAATCTTTCGCGGGAACTTGATATCATCCGCGCAGAATAAGAAGGCACAACTACACTTCCTCGTTAGATGGTTTATGAAATGCAAACATTGATGCGGCCTGGAGCACCGTTCCTTTTGGTACGCCGCAATCTAGCCGAATTGCTTCGGACAGGGATTCGCGTACTCGCACATCTAACTGACGTTCTTGCAAAGAATTGCTCACCCAACGCAGCAGTGCCTCACCGACGACATGGAGCTAAAGGTTTCGAAGGAGAATCCGGTGTTCTAAGCGAGAAAATCTTTTAAGAACTCTAGGTGAATGAGATCAACTCCTGCTTCACCAGCAACGGCTTCAGTCTAGCTATTGCATGCAATTAGCAGCTTCGTAGTGCATGAGCGCTTTTGTCGGAAGTCATGTTGTTCTGTTGCTGTCATATGGTGAGTTTCCAGCTACAGCATGACTACATCAGCGATGATAGACTCCATAACCTTTGAAAGCACAGGGAGTAGATTTATCAGAAGGTCAGTATGGCCACTTCCCTTATGACTAGGAGTGATGAGCCCTTACTTCCATTTTATGTGAATATTGTTCTCCTGCATACAGCACTACACAATATCGGCAAACCGCTCCGCCGGATCACTGACTGTAGTTTGTAAAGCTTCCGGTTGAATGTTCTCAACACCACGGTAGCTGTGGATATACAGAGACAACAGTTTCTTTGACCCAATTTATGTAGTAAAAGTGCTATTAGCCAAAGCTGACAGTGGGACAAAAAGAGAAATAACCGTTGGGTCTGTTAAGTTTTGGAATGTTTGTGAATATTAGAACCGCGAGTGGTAGACTGCTTCCGTTGCTGATCGCTTGCACCCGTTAGTAGTTATCGGAGAAAGAATTCCGCGTTGCACTTTGCGAAGGCCAGTAACATGCAAGTATAAGGGTTTGCGGTCCGTGCAGAATCTCATTAACACCAGCTGTCGCCTCACATTGTCCTCGCAGATCAACCTCACAGGGAAGTTACGCTGGTACACATAGTCAGTCTAGGTTTCGTAAATCTGGGAGTCCTTGTGTTCTCTCCATGCTACGTCCACCAAGGACCCGCATTCACATCTTCTTCTCCTCCCAAAAGACTTACCTCTCTTTTGACGATAGAAAGATTTCTGTTCAGAGGCGTGCGTTACCAGTATGGTAAATGTCATTGTGAAAGTGTCCCAAGCTATTTGTGGGCGACATGCAGTTAAAGAGATCCAAGGTACCTCCTCAGCAAACGTGAATAACACGTTGTAGTGCATGACCATATAAACTATATCACCCTCTTCCCCAGCATATTCCGCATAACATACATAGATAAAATGGACAGTCACATGGTCACTACGACCAAGTGGGTTGTTTGTAATTGTACCGGTGACCAGGCTACCTTCGTCGATGAGCACGAGATCAAGTATCGACGGCTTTTTAGCAGTCCGTAATCTAGCGGAAGTGGTCACGTGGTTGTTTAGAGGGTAGCTAGAAATTACCTCTTGTTAGCAGGCTTTGAATTGCATGCTATAGGTTGAGGCTATTTCCAGGTCGTGCATATTAAAGTCGCCTGCGAATAGAAGGGGAATGTATGACTTACTCAAAGCCACCTGAAGAACGTGGTTTAGTTTGAAGTCTATTTCACATGTAGAGTTTGGTCGACGGTAAATCAAACTACAAGATAAATGTGTTTGTTCAGACACCACAGTCGACACCAAAGCGAATCTGGGGCAAGGATCACTGGTGTTCAATAAGTTCACAGCTGAGATTAGTCTTGTAATGCAGAATTACGCAACCATCATTTCCAACTCTGTCATTGCGAAGCAGCGACATACTAGGTAAATTGGCCTCGGGATCTGCTATGTCGAAGCTTAGCCACGTATCCTTAAGCATAATGAGATACCGTGGTTGTGACGCTTGGCGTTCTCTAGATTCGGCCAACTTACTAAAAGGACCCTAAGTGGTAACATAAGGACATGTTATTATTTTAATGTCAGAAGTATGTGTGTGGTAAACAAATTCATATAATATAACATGTAGTCTCGCCTAGTTTCAAACTCTATGGACTTAGCATTTAGTGAGAGGTAGCCATAGACTGGAGACTAGCCGCTGTCATCTGCAAGGGTGGTGGTATGTGTGGCCGTGGAAATTACGCTGTGCTATATCCCAGTTAGCTTGCAAAGTATGTAACCCAGCTACCGATACCGTGGCTGCTGGCTAGTTGGCCTCTGCTTCTAGCGGTCATGGGTACGATCCACGGTAGAGGACAGAGGGAATGCGCACCACTCACGAGCCCCAAAATTGCGAAACGCGTCTGGTGGTTTTCTGCATTGTGGCTGAGCTTGGATAAAAGCATTTAATAATACAACTAAAATCCTCCTACTTATAAGTAACTTCATGGTTAGTTTTAAGCCGACAGACGAAAAGTCGGCCACTAAGCGTCTTTTTGCGTAGGTCACTGGTTCATGCACTTCAGGAAAACTGCCTTTACACACAGAACATCCGAGATCGATATTTGCTCACTTTTTACTTCCTGTTCCGTCATGTATCGTGAACACCATATTTCCTACCAATCTGCGTGGATATGGAGGCAAATATTTTATCAAATCTCTATGTTTCACTGAAGTGCTGAGAAACAGTAACTGTGCGCCTGCTTTCTTTCGCCTAATATCTGTAGGTAACCTGGAGCGATGCTTCAACCAACTTTCCAATAAGCCTCCTGTCACTCTTGATAAGTGTAGCACTACTTTCAATAATTTTGGTCCACCGCCATTGTAGATTGGAGATGATGGCATTCTCATTGGCAATAACGGCATCCAGTTAGATTGCTTCATAGATGTGGCAACACTGCTTTCGGTCGTGCTTTTTCGGTTAGGGATCAGGCGAGCCTAGTAATCCGGTTACAACATGACAATTACGGTTGGTTTGCTTTTGATCCTAGAAGGTTCACCACAGTTTCGTTTAACTTTTGCCGTCCTTTCCAAGGAACACCTGACAGTATGCGTATCCTGCTCGATGGGTTGCATACGTGAACTGCTGAGAGTAAGTCTGTCTCTATATCCTCCGTTGAATTCCAGGTTACTCGAAGAAACGGTGTTCGCCGTAGTGTGCTGTATTTGGGTGCAACCATAGGCATGGTAGCGCTGTTGACACAACCCAGCTACTTTTTGCATCGCAGATGGAATTCCACTGTTTGCCTCATCTGCCATCAATTACCAACACTTTTATCTTCTTTTGAATTTCAGCACACTTGATCTTCGAGTACCAACACAAGTGTCATGCAGGCTAAGCAACTTATGGAAGCGACCAGGTAATCTTTAAGTAGATGAACTCAGTGCATATAAATCTTTCCTCTAGATGAGCAAATAAGCACTTCGCCCTACACGCCGTTTGGTCTGTTTAAATCCCTCGCACGCAATTTGCTTGCTGGAGACACATGCATCAATGTATGCTGGATCGCCAATATAATTGTGAAACCAAAGAAAATCCAAACAATGTAGGAGGCTTCAGGTCTGCTGCAGAATAAAGGGAAGGAATATTTTCGGTATTGGTGTACTGGAGCGCATGATGCGCACTTACGATGAATTTCCTTGAAAGCAGTCATAAACATGTCGAAAATTATTGCGCAGACCACTTACAATATCCAGGAAAATATTGATATTAAATACCTGGAATGCCAACGATGCTTATTCTATTCTATCATAACAACGCTCCAGTGCACTACTCAGCAAATATTAGAGCAAAAATCGGTTACGACAGGTTACAAATGGTTCTTCTTTCAACTTATTCGCTAGATCGAGGTTAAATTAACTTATTTGAAATCTCTACCTGGTCGGTGTTTCCTCTACATCAGTGGCGTCAATCGTGTCGTTAAGGCGTTCTGATATTTAAATCATAGATCACGTTTAAGCATACGATTACATTATTTTCGGCAATGTTGGATTGTTTCATAAATAAATGAAAATTGCATTAGTTATATTGGTCTGACATTTTGTTGCCCACAACATTTCAGCCACCTCATGTATATATAGATAGAAAGAGTGTAACCGGCCAGTTTGGAACCCTGCGAGAACGGCAGGTGTGAAACCTTTATGTGCCCCAAATGCTGATGTTAGCATATAGATATTTTTACGTAGGCAATACATGGCTTGTGCTTTAAAACGCTTTATCTGGTGAGTACTGAAGCGAAGGTCACGTTTGGTAAACTTCATACTTTAGTTTTTAAAGAAATACCACCTGCCCAAACATAGACAAACATTACGTGTCCTGTTCCTACCCGTAAACCTGCCTGCACAATGACACCCGATAAATGATCATCTTCGTATGTTGAAATAAATTACTGATTACGCTGTCCCTGTGGAAAACTAAGTCACAGGATGCTAGCGTCTAAATAGTCATTATAGATGATTTGATATATATCAGGAACCGATGTGATATACACAAAGTAAACAGGGCAATACATATTTTAGATGCAGCGGAAGTAAATGATCACAATAGTTTGCGCAAACTGTGCAAATACCCTTTTTGATATGGGCTAATGCAAAGCGGACAGAGGCAATTGCTTGACCAAAATTTGGTACATGCAATGTGTTCAACTTCGGAAGGGTGATTTGCCAACATCTTTGAAAAGAGTCGAGGTTTGATCACTTGGTTGTGGGCTTTGTAGCGTTTGAAATTACAGTTCAGGAATCACTAAAATTCCAGATGCAGGTGAAGTGTCTAAACAACAAACAACACCAAAGATACCTGAGTGTAAATTCACTGTTGTATAATTTTGGTCCACAGCCATTGTAGATTGGAGATGATGGCATTCTCATTGGCAATAACGGCATCCAGTTAGATTGCTTCATAGATGTGGCAACACTGCTTTCGGTCGTGCTTTTTCGGTTAGGGATCAGGCGAGCCTAGTAATCCGGTTACAACATGACAATTACGGTTGGTTTGCTTTTGATCCTAGAAGGTTCACCACAGTTTCGTTTAACTTTTGCCGTCCTTTCCAAGGAACACCTGCCAGTATGCGTATCCTGCTCGATGGGTTGCATACATGAACTGCTGAGAGTAAGTCTGTCTCTATATCCTCCGTTGAATTCCAGGTTACTCGAAGAAACGGTGTTCGCCGTAGTGTACTGCATTTGGGTGCAAACATAGGCATGGTAGCGCTGTTGACACAAGCCACCTAATTTTTGCTTCTCATTTGTTTGTCTGCTAGTTGCGGTCGTCTATCATGTGGCCTATAATTGTGCCAGAACTGCCCTAATAATCTTATTGCGAACGAATATATAGGCACTGTGGTTCTGTTTGTCATATGTCAGTTTTATTATTATGGATGGTAACTTGGATGTTTTGGCAGGCACTAAAAGATATTGTAGAAACCCCGTGACATTACTATCAGTTGTTTCAGAAAGTTGACTTACATGTCTCTTTGGGCATTTTTACTGAGGGCATCGGTGCCTATGTCACCTGCACTGGACTGCAGGTTTTGTGACCAACACGTAATTTATGGCATTTATGGATGGCTTAATACCAGTCACTCTTGATGTGGCTGCCTTAATTAAATTGCTAGTAGTTGTCTGGGTAGGTGGCTCACATGCCGTTTAATGGTTGGTATGAGTGACTTTAGGCTTCGATTGAGGAACGGTGCTCTGAGTGGTTTGCTGTAGAACAAGATCGGTGTTTTTAGATTCTCATGACGAAACCCTGAAGCTCGTCATCTGCCGGACGGTTTCGATCAGTTTTTCACACTTTTTCACGACTGATATGATATATTTGACTATTGGTATTACTCTGCATGTTCTGCAAAAGCAGTGGGAGTCGGTCAGGTTTATTTGTCTGTTTTAATTTTGGTGACAGCTAAGGTGAAGGGGGCTACTGGTTTCACAAACAGTGCATGTTCTAACTAGACATGCACAACTCTGCTCACAACATTTACGGTTAGGTGAAATCAATACCTTTGTGGGCGTTGTCGCAAATGGAGGCTGCTCTTGTTTGATCACGAAATGTAAAGAGCGAGGGACCCTCGCGTTATTTGTTCCAGTCGATCTCGGTTACCGAATATGAGTTTGCTACGAGGAGAATACCCATACACCAAAATTGGTTAGCTTATTAATCCTCACTGGTTCTTGTCAGAAAAAAACCGTTAGAATGCGCAAGTAATGAGTAGATGGTAGCGCGCGTTGTCACTGATGGGCGAATGCAAATGAAGCCACAGATTGGGTCATAGCTTCGTTAGTTTGGATCCTATGCATCTGGGTCTATGGATATAGTTTTAGGACCACCAGATATTGCTGAAAATTCTTGATCGATCACAGTATCGCATCAGCAAAATTGGTAGGAACAACTGTGTGGCGCCTCTGGATAAAGCACGAAGCGCACTAAAAGCTTTGGTAGAACAAATAACTTACAGTAGGAAAGAATTCCTTGAACATTTGCCTACTGAACACGGAGAGATAATCCGATTCGAATGAGCGTACTATGGGTGCGCCAAGTGAAGAAAAAGAAGCGAAACACGCTGACAGAGGAGAGCACGTTTTCTATGCACACACGAAAGCATGACGTATCCGCATGATTTCAACTGCAAAATCTCGTAGTCGGCGAGGAAGCTCATTGTCTCATTACTTGCTCACCAATTATCGCCAAGTTTGTGTAAATCCACATGAGTAGCGTTTGCACTTAAGTGGCCAGTCGTTGGAGTATCAAGATGCAGAAAAATACTATGTTCCTCTATTTTTCTCAACAGAGACGAAAATTACGTTTACAGACTGCTTTGTACTGCATATTACAAGATGGCAAGAAAAAGACTTTCAACGTGGGTGTTGTTATTTTGCTGGACGAAAAATTTAATTTATCTATATATAACTAAGTACATTTGCTCTACCTACCATTACTAACTCACAACGTACGCCGAAAATTACGCCGATATACAAAAGCCACAGGGAACGGAGAAGGAGGCATTGAATCACACCATTCAAGTCTATTGAATGACCTTTCTTTGTAAGCCGAAACCTAAAGAAGACAATAAAGAATTTAATTATTTTACCTGCTCAAAGAAGTGTAGTTTAGTTAGCGACAAATCCCGCTGATAATAGATAAAAATCTACAAATTTGGCTGCACTGAACATTTGGATCTAGAGTATGTAAAGGGATGCTTTAAGGTGATTGGGCGTCTAGCATCCAATTGAACTTATAGCCTGTATTCCAGGGCTGCGTACAGGTATGTGGAAATTTACAATGATATACAAAGACACACAAACTAGCTAAGTATTAACTACTTTCCCGACTTCAAATGCACTTAGTAAATCCAAGCATGAATCGGTTTTTCTAGGTCTGAAATGAAGCATTAGTATTTCTCACTGAAGTCAGCAAAATGGTCACGGATTTACGTCGCGACAATACCCATATTGCTCACGTGAGAATGCGAAGTTTGTCCGCAGATTGCAGTTACGTTGTGGGGAGAGGAATAGAACACTCAGAGTTTCTACGTGTTGTGAACATCAACCACGTAGTTGTTAACACGACCGTGTAGACGATCAGCATGGCGATCGAGTATGGGCTGCTATGGAAACCCATTTACCTTCGATCAGGGGTGCGTCAGAACCACCCCACCTCTATCTTATGGGTGTTAATTAGGCACTAATGCGCTGTTGCTGATTACCGAACGTCCTGTGAAGTCTAATCAGACAACATCTACGTATCATATCGTTCAAATATATACCAGACGGCCCACGATGTTATCCTTCTCTATAAGGTACTGAGACTAGTAACAGCAGTATTCACTGTTTGATTTTAGGTTAATAAACTAATTCATAAGTCGAAAAGAATTGAATGAAAACAGCAGGTGCAGTAAGCATAGACTGTTTGCCTCGGGGTCAAATACATAAGTGACTAACTAATGTTCGTGAGGACACCGTCATGAGACATGTAGTGATATCATCTTTACCAGAATTATTGTGACACTCAGTTTGTTTTAAAAAAATACCTCATAATTTTTTATAGATTTCCATTGCCTTTTAATTGAATTATTTGCAAAAGTCGACCGCACGATTCAGCTATTAACAACCACCGTCCAGTCTTAAGGACAGCAGACGTTTACTGCTGTAGCCTGTGGCTTGCGGTAAGAGATGTGTACTACTACCAACTCACCAAGCGCTTTCAAAAAACGCGCCATGCCGAAATCCTGTTGCTTACTGGGGAGATATACGCACAGCTCTACAGGTATGAATTTGACGGTGGTGATCTCTCTGATCGTCATCGTCTTGGTGCTTGCAAAACTGACACCTGTGAGCAAGTACCTCGGTTTTGCGCTAGTCGTGGCCTAGATCGTTCAACAACCAGCTTTCAGCGGTGTTGGTGCTAATAAGCCACACGAAAACCCTGACATTTAGCCAACGGTATGTGCAGATAGACCACATGTCCATCATTTCCGGCTGTAAAACGACGACAAATCAGCTCGCACTACCCACCACACAACAGATCAAGCGTTCGTGTGTAATGTGGACCTAGGTATTTTGGCACTAAACACTGCCAAAGGAAAAATGTAGCCACATCGAAGCTTTGTGTTCTAGATTTTCTCATCGCATTTGTTGTTGGATTGGCTTCAAACTTTACGAGTTGTTTAAGCTACGACGTTGAGAAAGGGAGAGCACGTATTTAAAGCAAATGTCACGAATCCATCAATTCCTTTGGAGTTTCGCTATTATCACTTAATAATTGAAATTTATTTGAGTTTTGTAACTAATTTGAAAGCCATCGAGCCTTTTTCCCTGGAGCTGAGCATATTGCAGTGCGCAAAATATCAGTGGATTACACAATTAGCTCACGTTGGAGAGAAACGAGTTCCGGTAGACGCAGCGGGTTATCAAGCCACAGCAAGCGGCCTATACAAGCGATTCGGTAAGCTTTTCTCTTGATTCATACGGCTGGTGGAATAGTCCAGAATATACAGAAAATATTAAGCGAATCCGGAAAAGAAGTAAATTTCGATAAACAGCACTGGATTGTCCTCTGGTTTGTTTATGTAAATAGTAGTTTAAATGCATAGCTGCAACTACAAATTCGCACTCTGGTATCCATGAAAGCAGTGTTGCCACATCTATGAAGCAATCTAACTGGATGCCGTTATTGCCAATGAGAATGCCATCATCTCCAATCTACAATGGCTGTGGACCAAAATTATACAACAGTGAATTTACACTCAGGTATCTTTGGTGTTGTTTGTTGTTTAGACACTTCACCTGCATCTGGAATTTTAGTGATTCCTGAACTGTAATTTCAAACGCTACAAAGCCCACAACCAAGTGATCAAACCTCGACTCTTTTCAAAGATGTTGGCAAATCACCCTTCCGAAGTTGAACACATTGCATGTACCAAATTTTGGTCAAGGAATTGCCTCTGTCCGCTTTGCATTAGCCCATATCAAAAAGGGTATTTGCACAGTTTGCGCAAACTATTGTGATCATTTACTTACGCTGCATCTAAAATATGTATTGCCCTGTTTACTTTGTGTATATCACATCAGTTTCTGATATATATCTAATCATCCATAATGTATATTTAGACGCTAGCATCCTGTGACTTAGTTTTCCACAGGGACAGCGTAATCAGTAATTTATTTCAACATACGAAGATGATCATTTATCGGGCGTCATTGTGCAGGCAGGTTTACGGGTAGGAACAGGACACGTAATGTTTGTCTATGTTTGGGCACGTGGTATTTCTTTAAAAACTAAAGTATGAAGTTCACCAAACGTGACCTTCGCTTCAGTACTCACCAGATAAAGCGTTTTAAAGCACAAGTCATGTATTGCCTACGTAAAAATATCTATATGCTAACATCAGCATTTGGGGCACATAAAGGTTTCACACCTGCCGTTCTCGCAGGGTTCCAAACTGGCCGGTTACACTCTTTCTATCTATATATACATGAGGTGGCTGAAACGTTGTGGGCAACAAAATGTCAGACCAATATAACTAATGCAATTTTCATTTATTTATGAAACAATCCAACATTGCCGAAAATAATGTAATCGTATGCTGAAACGTGATCTATGATTTAAATATCAGAACGCCTTAACGACACGATTGACGCCACTGGTGTAGAGGAAACACCGACCAGGTAGAGATTTCAAATAAGTTAATTTAACCTAGATCTAGCGAATAAGTTGAAAGAAGAACCATTTGTAACCTGTCGTAACCGATTTTTGCTCTAATATTTGCTGAGTAGTGCACTGGAGCGTTGTTATGATAGAATAGAATAAGCATCGTTGGCATTCCAGGTATTTAATATCAATATTTTCCTGGATATTGTAAGTGGTCTGCGCAATAATTTTCGACATGTTTATGACTGCTTTCAAGGAAATTCATCGTAAGTGCGCATCATGCGCTCCAGTACACCAATACCGAAAATATTCCTTCCCTTTATTCTGCAGCAGACCTGAAGCCTCCTACATTGTTTGGATTTTGTTTGGTTTCACAATTATAATAGCAATCCAGCATACATTGATGCATGTGTCTCCAGCAAGCAAATTGCGTGCGAGGGATTTAAACAGACCAAACGGCGTGTAGGGCGAAGTGCTTATTTGCTCATCTAGAGGAAAGATTTATATGCACTGAGTTCATCTACTTAAAGATTACCTGGTCGCTTCCATAAGTTGCTTAGCCTGCATGATACTTGTGTTGGTACTCGAAGATCAAGTGTGCTGAAATCCAAACGAAGATAAAAGTGTTGGTAATTGATGGCAGATGAGGCAAACAGTGGAATTCCATCTGCGATGCAAAAAGTAGGTGGGTTGTGTCAACAGCGCTACCATGCCTATGGTTGCACCCAAATACAGTACACTACGGCGAACACCGTTTCTTCGAGTAACCTGGAATTCAACGGAGGATATAGAGACAGACTTACTCTCAGCAGTTCATGTATGCAACCCATCGAGCAGGATACGCATACTGGCAGGTGTTCCTTGGAAAGGACGGCAAAAGATAAACGAAACTGTGGTGAACCTTCTAGGATCAAAAGCAAATCTACCGTAATTGTCATGTTGTAACCGGATTACTAGGCTCGCCTGATCCCTAACCGAAAAAGCACGACCGAAAGCAGTGTTGCCACATCTATGAAGCAATCTAACTGGATGCCGTTATTGCAAATGAGAATGCCATCATCTCCAATCCACAATGGCGGTGGACCAAAATTATTGAAAGTAGTGCTACACTTATCAAGAGTGACAGGAGGCTTATTGGAAAGTTGGTTGAAGCATCGCTCCAGGTTACCTACAGATATTAGGCGAAAGAAAGCAGGCGCACAGTTACTGTTTGTCAGCACTTCAGTGAAACATAGAGATTTGATAAAATATTTGCCTCCATATCCACGCAGATTGGTAGGAAATATGGTGTTCACGATACATGACGGAACAGGAAGTAAAAAGTGAGCAAATATCGTCCTCAGATATACTGTGTGTAAAGGCAGTTTTCCTGAAGTGCATGAACCAGTGACCTACGCAAAAAGACGCTTAGTGGCCGACTTTTCGTCTGTCGGCTTAAAACTAACCATGAAGTTACTTATAAGTAGGAGGATTTTAGTTGTATTATTAAATGCTTTTATCCAAGCTCAGCCACAATGCAGAAAACCACCAGACGCGTTTCGCAATTTTGGGGCTCGTGAGTGGTGCGCATTCCCTCTGTCCTCTACCGTGGATCGTACCCATGACCGCTAGAAGCAGAGGCCAACTAGCCAGCAGCCACGGTATCGGTAGCTGGGTTACATACTTTGCAAGCTAACTGGGATATAGCACAGCGTAATTTCCACGGCCACACATACCACCACCCTTGCAGATGACAGCGGCTAGTCTCCAGTCTATGGCCACCTCTCACTAAATGCTAAGTCCATAGAGTTTGAAACTAGGCGAGACTACATGTTATATTACATGAATTTGTTTTTCACTCACTTACTTCTGACATCAAAATAATATCATGTCTATGTGCTACCGCTTAGGGTCTTTTTAGTAAGTTGGCGGAATCTAGAGAACGTCAAGCGTCACAACCACGGTATCTCATTATGCTTAAGGAGACCTGGTTAAGCTTCGAAATAGCAGATTCCGAGGTCAACTTACCTCGTATGTCGCTGCTTCGCAATGACGAAGCTGGAAGAGATGGTTGCGTAATTCTGTATTACAAGGCCAACCTCAGATGTGAACATATTGAACGTCCAGAGATCCTTGCCACAGATTTGCTTTGGTGCCGGCTGTGGTGTCTGAACCAACACATCTATTTTGTAGCTTGATTTACTGTCGACCAAACTCTACATGTGAAATGGACTCCAAACTAAACCACTTTCTTCAGGTGACTTTGAGGAAGTCATACATTCACCTTCTCTTCGCAGGCGACTTTAGTGTGCGCGACCCGGAAATAACGTCGACCCATAGCATGCAATTCAAAGCCTGCTTACAGAGGTAATTTCTAGCTACCTTCCATATAACCACGTGTCCTCGCTCGCTAGATTACGGACTGCTAACAAGACGTCGATACTTAATCTTGTGCTCACCAACGAAGAAATGCTGGTCAACGGAACAATTACAAACACCTCACTTGGTCGTAGTGACCATGCGACTGTTCTTTGTAACTATGTTATGCGGAATATGCTGGGGAAGAGGATGATATAGTTTATGCGGTCACGCACTACAACGTGTTGTCCACGTTTGCTAAGGAGGTACCTTGGAACTTCTTAAATATATGTCGTCCACAAATCGCCTGGGACACTTTCACAAGTCCAGTTACCATATTGGAAACTCACGCCTTTGAATAGAAATCCTTCCTTCGTCAAAAAAGAATAAACTCTTTTGGGAAGAGCAGAAGATGTGAATGCAGGTCTTTGGGGACGTAGCATGGCGAATACACAAGGACTCCCAGAATTACGAAACCTAGACTGACTATGTGGCCCAACGTAACTTCTCTGTGAGCTTTATCCGCGAGGACAAGGTGAGGCAACGGCTGGTGTTAATGAGATTCTGCACGGACCGCAAACTCTTATACATGCATGTTACTGACCTTTGCAAAGTGCAACGCGGCATTCCTGCTCTGATTACGACTAACGGGTGCAGGCGATCAGCAACAGAAGCAGCCGATCACTCGTGGTTCTCGTATTCACAAACGTTCCAAAGAGTAACGGGTCCAACGGTTATTTCTGTTTTTGTCCCACTGTCAGCTTTGTCTAATAGCACTTTTACCACAGAAATTTTTTCAAAGAAACTGTTGTCTCTGTATATCCACAGCTACCTTGGTGTTGATAACATTCGACCGAACGCTTTACAAACCGCAGTCAGTAATCTGGCTGAGTGTCTGTCTATATTTTATCAGCGCCTTATGGAGGAGAACAATATTCTTACAATATGGAAGCGAGGGCTCATCACTCCTATTCATA
The DNA here is from genome assembly GCA_944474145.2 of Dicrocoelium dendriticum. Classification (NCBI taxonomy): domain Eukaryota; kingdom Metazoa; phylum Platyhelminthes; class Trematoda; order Plagiorchiida; family Dicrocoeliidae; genus Dicrocoelium; species Dicrocoelium dendriticum. The sequence continues at coordinate 33,339 of CALYDF020001359.1, forward strand.
AGAGAGGTAGCCGCACTGACCCAACCAATTACCTTCTGATAACGCTGCTCCTTGTGCTTTCAAAGCATATGGGTCTATCATCGCTGATGTTGTCATGCTCTATCTGGAAGCTCACGATATGACAGCCCCAGAGCAACATGGCTTCGGCAAAAGCGCTCATACGCTACGACCCTGCTAATTGCACGCAATACCTAGACTGAAGCAGTTGCTGGTGAAGCAGGAGTTGATCTCATTCACCCTAGAGTTCTTAAAAGATTTTCGTCGCTTAGGAACACCGGATTCTCCTTCGAAACCTTTAGCTCCATGTCGTCGGTGAGGCACTGCTGCGTTGGGTGAGCAAATTCTGTTGCAAGAACGTCAGTTAGATGTGCGAGTACGCGAATCCCTGTCCGAAGCAAGTTCGGCTAGATTGCCGGCTACCAAAAGGAACGGTGCTCCAGGCCGCATCAATGTTTGCATTTCATAAACCATCTAACGAGGAAGTGTAGTTTGTGCCTGCGCGATGATATCAAGTTCCCGCGAAAGATTATAGAAACAAGATGACCACGAAATCTCCAACTGAACCATAACACGAGTTCAACTTGGAATAATGTCACGCCATTGAAGACAAGCCATAGACATGACTACGTATATAGGCTGAGTCATATCTAGTACA
>CALYDF020001361.1:0-14210 GCA_944474145.2 Dicrocoelium dendriticum
AGTTGGTTGATTTGAGCATGAGCTCTAAATTTTGGGCGACCGGTTCCTAATCACATCCAGGGTATTAATGAAGCCGTGTTTTGATTCCATTAGCAAACAAGTCGCAATCGCTTCGCTAGCTTCCCGTTCACAGTTATATAGTCTATACGAGAGCAGTATCTCAGGTTTATTAGCGTAATTCATAACAATGGATTGAAAACTGGAGGAGCAGAATCGGTTCTTCACCGGACAATATCTAGTTCTCAAAACCAAATAATGCAGAGGGTCATGTGGCGCGTGGTGACTTGTCTGGCAGAGGTGAACTGACTGCCTATATATGTAACATAGCGCTGAAGCTTGCACTGACGTGCGGTGGGCGAACGGCATACCTCAAAGCTAACTCATCACATGATGGGTTGCCAGCTCATGCCGTTTCACTTGTCGATCGATGAATATACGTGCAGATCGCTGATTTGCAGTCCTGTGGCGACGCATGTCAAGTGGGCGGAACGGGCAGGACTTCTGTTCTTTGATAGTTGAAACTGGGGATCCATTTTTGCAGGGTTCATCACTTCTCACCGCATTCAAGCGTGTGTCGAAAACAGACGTGTGCGAAATTCGCTAGTTGACTATCGAATTTTACACCCATCCACCGTTTTACTTATGACATCACAAGAAACAGTTACTAAGATCAGTTGATTATTAAAAATGAGAGACAAAAATAAAGCACTACAGATCTTTACTTCGCTTAGTGGATTCCGGGTGTCGACTGCACCCATCGTCAGCGTATTCACATGAAGATGGTAAAGCGCGGCTGAACCGGAGTCAGCAGTTTATGTGCTGCGATTATCGCCGCGGCTCCTTTCCCTATTCCGTCGTCAATAAGCTTCAGCTTGAACTAAAAGTAAAAAAAGGACTATCTGTTTTGTAAGCAGGCAAGAAGAAACCTTAATTATTCACTTCAAACTCTCTCACTTATAAGTATGTCGCAATGAAGAACGAATGCAACACTGGATACCAGTGTTTAGAGCCGGCATTTAAATGGTGCGGCATGGTGGTGTCCGTTACATTTTAAACAAAAAGTGTCAGGCCTGTAATAAATGGAAAATTTTACTAAACCATCAAATGTATTCCCACTCACGGTGTATGAGTAGGGAATCAGCCGAGTTATCGTCTCAACCAGGATAACTGGGAATGTTGAACTGAAGCGGAAGAAGGCACCATCCACGGCTATCGTGGTTCTCGTTTGACCAAGACGATTGATGAAACAGGCACAGGCTGAACAATGGGTTTCAACGAATGAAAAGCGGTACTCATTGCAAAATAGCGAGTGTCGACCATCAAACTTTCATGAATAATAAGAAAATGTATGAACTAACGCATCGCTAGCTAAGGTGAGAGATGAGCCGTAATTTCAAGGTTATATTTCTCGAATATGTGTGTTGGAACCGAACTTTTAGAGGGAGCCCAGACTGCGGTTCAAAATAACAGATAGATACAGAGAATGTTTTATTGGTATAGTGGAAGTTTCTGTGCTCTCTTCTTAGAAATGACATGGATAGGCGTTGTTAGCTAGCGGAATGGAAAGACATTGCGCGATGGAAACCAACCGTGCTAACCAATAAAAAGCCACGCTCCGTTCAAACACTTGAACTCTACATGCAATTCAAGATTCCGCACGGATCAACTAATGTGTAAAACATACTAGTCATTTACGTTAGTAACGTACACAACGAACACAGGTAAGCGGTGGAAACCTCCGGACTACTATGAATCAATTCTGGTTTTTCCGTTTTGCTTTATTAAGACTTTTGGTTTATATAATAAGGTATCCAAATGTTCGCAATACACTCGCTTCACCCACGTTCCAACCTGCCAAATAAATGTATATGTCTTCCCGAGCAATTTTCCCGAATCTGTTAAGCCACCACTGAGAGGAGGCAAGGTAGAGCAAGTTACTTAGATGGTGTGGTTTACCAAACAAAATGCAATCTACACGCTTTCGCCAACTTAGAATCATAAGTCAGCAATTATAAATTTAAAACTGACAAAAGGTACATGTGAGGTATAAGTTGTTGTGTTATCGGAAACATATGGGTGATCAGGATGAAGACTAATTCACACCGCTCTGGGGCGTGCGGACTATAGGGTGATTCGTTAATTGTCGTTATCCACTCTGGAACACACGGAGTTAACTAGCATTGCGATAACATGCCAACTAGATTAACTCGGGGGAGTAATTCCTACTGTTGCTGCGTGACAACCATACTCTTTCCCGTACACTGCTCGAGCAAGCTTCTGTTGGCTGTGAAGGAAATCATTCTGCTGTTATTTGTTGCATCGTGTTTACGCAGACTGTTGAAGGTGTCCGTTGGCCGTAACTTCGCAAAAGATTATAGCATACACAAAATACTATTGCGCAGTCTTTGCTCAGGTTTATAAGTGTTTAAATTCTCCCTAAAAGCGTCACTAACTGCATTTCTCAAGTGGAGCAATAACGGTTGTAGCGATTGCAGGATTCATCATAGTACAAGTTGATCACTTGGGACTAAGACTTGGGTACAAGATACGCCAATGGAATAACGGTGCAGATGAATACTTGAAGACTCTCTTCACTCACAAAGAGAGCATGACTTAAGCTATAGGGGGGACTGAAGCAAAACCTAGTCACAACATGTGCATGGATACAGCGCTGCAAAGAAGCAATGACGCAAAGAAACTAACTGTTCAACAATTTTGACACCCCTCTAAGGGCACAGCTGGACTTATAATATTCACGTGAGTCTTTGATTCAAGCATACTGGAACAGTGTCTAATAGTACTATGGGATGCAAACTGGGATATCTGTGTAAAGGAAAGAAAGTGGGGCCAAACTTTTATACCGTTCTGAACACTGGTGCGGCTGTTTGCTATTGTGAATAGCGGGCAAGCCAATACAGAAAAAGTTCCTACATCTCAGTGGCGTAGCAACTAAATTTGCCGCCCAGGGCGGTAGATAAGTATCCGTCCTGAGTGAGAGCAGAATGGGCGCATGAAGATCACATAATCGGCCCGGAGTAAAGTACACATTAGTTTTCGGTGAAATGGATTATCATTTGGGACACAGGGGTAAATGTGGCAAAAGTGACCACCATGGGACAACAAAGAGCATTACTGGGAAGAGCTTGCGCACAAGTATGACATAGTGCACAGATACGTTGTTGGCCTGCAAAGTAACAATAAAATGTGCAACCCATAACCTATCTGGATATTTTGCCCTTTACATTTAGTATCGAAAGTCGAAGGTAAAAAAATGTCGCCTAATATCACTTGCCGCCCCGAGACATACTACCCTTGACTGCAACCTACGCCACTGCTCCATCTCTTCTTAAAAAAGGTCCTTTCATGATATGTCTTTTTTACTATATACTTGCTTACTGTAAAAGATACACTTTCTTCCTTTTATATGTGATTATGCAATGACAACTTTTCATGTTGCATAAGTAAGGTGCGTTGGCACCAGAATTCATATGCTTCGGTTAGCACTGTAATCTGTCACTCGGCAACATTAGAGCCACTAACTAATCGTCTGGAGATTACTGCGTTTTAGCAGAGTTCATATTGTACAAGTATAAAAGAATCATCATCCGATATTTTGATTAGGCGACTTAAATAAACTGCTGAAGTACGCCTTTAGTGCATTCATACGCGCCACCAGAAGGCACACGCGTGGCATCATCTGATTTGTAGTACAGCTGCATGGAGTTTTAGATGGCTCTTCGTGCGCGTTGCAATTTGGCGAGCCTGAGTAATCAGCCCGTGCATCAGACGCTTATACATTTTAATATATTATGTTGTCCATTTAAAGCTAAGCAATAGTGCCGATCCCAAATGGCAGTACAAATAAGTAAACGTCCTGAAAGTCGAGTAATATTCACCCACTTTCCTGGTAAACGTATTCCCTGCTTTATTACTAATTTATAATATTCGCAGGCCACCACATAAAATATAAATATAGGCCCAATAAAAATTGCCCACGCTTTGAATTTTCATACAGATAAACAAAATTATTCAATGAATGTTAAGTGCGTCACAAGCGTTGCTCCTATCGCAAAACCCAGGATTTCAGCGTCTGCTGTCACTACTTGAAAAGAGCAAAATACAGAGGCGAACTGTTTAATCCGTCAATCATTAGCTTCCATCCGTAACGCGGATGAAATTTCATCCAATACCCATCTAAATTTCATTCAGATCGCACTGCATGCTAGCCATGGGCATGATGTGAGCGGTGCCCAAATGTCAGGCTGCCTCGCATGAGAGACCTTATGTACGTGTCCGTACGTGTGAGTTGTATGAGTTGTGCAAAAATTTCGGGGGCATTACGCACAATGACCTGGGCGGGACAACGTGCCAGCCAGCACGACAAACGGCGGAGATCACACCCGCTTGGTATACGGGGGGTGGAAATTTAGTTCCAAAATGTCAAGGTGATTTCATGCGTCTGACGTATAAGTGGAAACGTCCATATGGTTCCGATAGACCGTCTCTAGTCAGCGGAGTTGTCACTTCTGCTTTCTCCCAGTCGGGTTGCACGGGAACCCCACGCAGTGGGCAAAACGAACGGCAAATCTTCCTCCTAGTTCACCTACCATGTTTATCTCTAGTTTGATTTATATAGTTCTTTTAGTCTTTAACTCAAATTACGCGCAATGGGAAGAAGTAGAAGGTACGCCCAACATTCGTCCGACGTAAAGGCTCTAATTATGTAAACAAATGAAGCGGGCAATGACTGGAAGGGCATTGCATCTATGTTACAGGTAAATGTACAGACATGTAGAATGTGGATTAGAACATTGGGATTGAATGAGCCGACAAGAGCTCCTAGCGTGTTGCGTCGATGGTGTCTGTCAGATAGTCACGTGGATTGCCTGATGGAGTAGGTGGAAGCGGACCCTACGTTTACCTTGGAAACTCTTCGGTGACGACGGAAGCTGGAGTTCGAGGTGGACGTCAGCGTCAGCACAATCGCCCGTTACATAGACGGTAGACTCATGACAACGAAGGAATTACATGCAATACCGGACCCCATGAATACGATGGAGAGGAAAAGGCTAAGGAAGGCTTACGTTTTGAAGTTGATGAACTTGGAGGTAGAAGGACGGCGAGCAGTATGGATAGATGAGACAAACTTTAATCTATTCTGCGTTCGCACAAGCGGACTTTCAGCACTTGGAACCCGGGGACAAAATCTTCATCTGATCAGTGCGATGAATGAGGATGGATGGCTCAGATATTCTGTCATTAGAGGGTGGTCTACTAAAGTGAGATGTGCGCGGTGGTTGCGACTACTGCTTGACATCAAAGTCATCCATTTCGCGAAAAGTTGTCTCCTTATTTGTTATAACGCACCCTGTTACACCGATCTGGAGAGTATCTTCTAAGAGAAGCCTTACAGCTCAGGAGCACTTCTGCGACCGGCAGCGTACTATCCACAACGGAATGCAATCGAAGGTATTTGGAGTATCGTTAAGGTCTATGTTAAACAACCCATGAGGCGGCGATGTTCCGAAATGATCCGAGGGGATCCGGATGGCGTACTGAGCAAGACTGAGTGGAGGACGCAGTTCTTGGAGCAAGTTGTTAAAATGTACGTGCCTGCGTGACGCTGCACCACGATAAACAAATGGTGCAACATGTACGAAATAACTATACACGTGCTTTTCACCTACTCGATCTGTAACCCGTCTAACACCACGGATATATTACTTGTTAACGTTTACTTATACGTTCCTTCAAAGACTATATGGGACCACCCCGAGTGCGCTACATCATGACCGTCAGTTGGAATTGACTCTGGCGTTGCGAAGCTTCGCTAGGGGATAGCGATAGTTAATGTAAACTGCGATTACAGTGGGTTCTCGCTGCAATGATAGACCATGTGTCGTTAACCGGTCGTTATACAGTACATCGAGAGTTACCGATAATACGAAGACCTGACACACGCCGTTCCACCTAACTTAGGCAACATTGTACATGTTCATATACGTATACCATAGATACTGCTTACCATAGGCGTCGATGATTTGCTGTATGATCCAGGTATACGACCCAGCCGAGAGTCCCTCCATCAAAGTGGGCTACGGTCAACGTTCATCTGATGCTGGCCGGCACTCCTACTAGAGGAATGTGGCCACCAGCCTCACCGAGGCAGTGCTAGACTGGCGACAAACGCTGTCTGTTTACATAAACTAGGTTTCAGCCGCCTAATTGCCGATGCCTCAGTGAACTGAAACCGATGGGCGACGCTCTGTTGGTTGGTTACGCTAAATGATTTACGAGGGTTTTCACACATGGAGCAGTCAAGTATGTGTCGAGCAATTGAACTGGCAGGAAGCGTTTGACTATTTGTGTCCAGGTTTCGTGGAATATGCTCTGAAGTTCTTGTGGGCAGTGTTCGCTCAGTTTGGCCAACGTACTTGCTACCGCAAGTACAGTGAAACTTACAAATAATTGTGGCGGTAACTCGATAGTCTTGCCTGTCCAGGTTGGATTTAAACAGCAGCTTGTTACCTTGGTGCAAAAGCACAACCTCAGCGGCGTAATAAGACTTTTCACGGATTGACGGCGACGGTATCGAAATCTCCTGTCATGTTGGTCGCCTTTGAAAACTATTTTCTTATGGATGTCGGGCACCCGTTCGTTCCTAGTACTCGCGTTCGCGTTTGAGTGTCGTGCTGTGAACTTCTCTGGATATCCGTGATTATGTAATGTGGAGTTAACTGGTTGTAGCTACAGAACTCCCCCTAGAGCGTGAATCAAGAAGGGGAACGCTCGATATGTGCTATCTGGCGTGTGTAACTAGTATAGAAGGAAGAATAACTGCACGTCTAAAACGTGTACGCATTTGTGTCTGTTTGTGATCAGTGCTGGTTGGGGAGGAGAGGGAGCACTGGAGCCGTAAGTCGGTTGGGTTCGTGAGGCGTTTTCAACCTCAGTGTCAGGAGTCTGGCGCGGTGACTGGAATTCGACGTAGGCTAGTTGCAGACCATCAATAATGACAGCCTTTGGAAAAATTTCTGTCCAATCCGAAATACGTGTCTTTGTGAACGATGGCTTTCGAATGGCCTACGTAAGGCAGTGTCAAATGCTTGCAAACCGCATCAATGCGTACGTAAAAGAAGGGGCACGTATGCAAGTCGGGGTGAAGATGTTGGTTTCGAGCAGTGAATCGCAGTGAAATTGGACGAATGACACTGAAGCATTGTTTCAGTTGTACAACACGACGTATGATCCACTTCACTGGTGATGCTTGAATCCAGTATTAATTCTCCAGGAAGTCTCAATGTCATACCGAATACTAATTCTGCGGGACAACAACCGACATCTTGCTTCAAAATGGTGGGGATACCGAGGAGAATGATCGGTAAACGCTCCGACCAATAGGTAGTTGACTGCGTCGCAGTGAGTGTGACGTTGCGTTGGCAGTGAAAACGCTCTACTAAACCGTTAGCTGACCGATGATATGCTGTCGTGCGTAAATGCGAACAGCCAAGCATGCGGTTTAGGTCGCGAAATGGTGCAAAATTAAATTGGGGTTCTCTTTCCGTGGTGATAATGGCGGAGGTACCAAACACGGATATCCAAGTATCGAGGAAAGTTCGTACCACTGTGTCGGCTGAGACATCTCGCAGCGGCACGAAGTGTGGCCCATGTATGAGACGATCGACACATGTCAACACGTAAGTAAAACTGTTAGATGGCGGTAGAGGTCCAACGATTTCAAGATGGATATGCTTGAATCGAGCGTCGGGCAGAGAAAAGGTTCCGGGAACAGTAGTAGGGTGGCGATGTATCTTTCTATTATAGCAGCTACTACAGTGTTTCGTTCACTGCTGGATAGCAGAGCGCATGCTGGGCCAGAGGTAGCGATCCGTAATACGTTATATGGTAGAGCGGCTGTTCGGATGGGAGATTCCATACAAGTGGTCAAACACAGCTAGTCAATAATGTTGCGGAACACATGGTCGAGGATTTTCAGTGGATATGCCACCTTATCGCCGAAAGTCCTAGTTGTGAACAGGCAGTTGAGAAATTTTACTCAAAGGATTTCTTTTCAAGTGCTCAAACTCAGGGTCTGTTTCTTGATAAGCAGCGATGTCTTCTATGTGATATACGCTCGTCGGGGTTCGCGCTTGCTTTCAAAACATATTCTATGTAAACGTAAATAAAATCTAGACAACGGAAGACTTGCTCTATGCACACCGGCGCTGGAGAAAAGAAAGGGAAATAGACGTCGTAGTCTTGCTTACCTTTATTATTTTCCGGCCGTAAGTTTGCGAGTTTAGTTAGATTGGCCTCTTGTATCACTGGACTAGCAAGTTTCACGGGACGTTTTTCCATAGAACGGGATAGAACTCTGTCTTCTGCAACAGTTTCAACCAAGAAGTACAGTTTGTTTGTGGAGTCAAGTACAAACAACAGGCGACTAATGATCGGGCCCAACACGCATTCAATCTGCCGAATTAAGTGCTAGAATAGGGTGTGCCGATGATGCCCTCGATAGTTTGAAAATTGTGTGCGGTGCAAAGTTTTTCAACTCTGATCGAACGACTCCTTAAAATAAGTACCTTTACCATCCTTACGGGTCATAAGCCCGTAGCTTCTTCCCTCGAGAAATTCGTCAGTTGAATTACATATCACAGTTTGCCACCGACGTTCGACAAATTTATACAGCTCACAATGTTAAATCTAACACATCGTTCGGAATCAGTATTCACTAGAGAAACAATCAATGTAGAAGAGATCACTGCTTATCAAGAAACAGACCCTGAGTTTGAGCACTTGAAAAGAAATCCTTTGAATAAAATTGCTCAACTGCCTGTTCACAACTAGGACTTTCGGCGATAAGGTGGCATATCCACTGAAAATCCTCGACCATGTGTTCCGCAACATTATTGACTAGCTGTGTTTGACCACTTGTATGGAATCTCCCATCCGAACAGCCGCTCTACCATATAACGTATTACGGATCGCTACCTCTGGACCAGCATGCGCTCTGCTATCCAGCAGTGAACGAAACACTGTAGTAGCTGCTATAATAGAAAGATACATCGCCACCCTACTACTGTTCCCGGAACCTTTTCTCTGCCCGACGCTCGATTCAAGCATATCCATCTTGAAATCGTTGGACCTCTACCGCCATCTAACAGTTTTACTTACGTGTTGACATGTGTCGATCGTCTCATACATGGGCCACACTTCGTGTAGAGAGGCCGCTTCCAAGAATGGCTCTGGGGAGCTCTTCGGAGCTAGCTGAGAGCGGATCGCGAAAGACGGCTAGCGACGAGTCTGGGCCCGGAACTACGGAGCGGGAATATGTGGACAGCGCAATAAATCAGACAAATACGCCGCTAGCGCAGCCCACAGGACCGAGGCCGAGCCGATTGACACAGCCCAGAACAAGCAAGTCGAGAGCTCTCGAACGACTCCTGGCCGATCCAAATCGGATGCAGAGAAGCGGAGATCGAGGCGAAAACAGGAAGGCGGATCTTCCAAGTCAGAGCTCCCGAGGCGAAAGGACTGGCTCGTCTCCAACATCCGTACCTGTGTTGCGTGGTGGGACGGAAATCTAGTCGATATTCGATGGCGCGCGCGAGACCCTCATGTGCCCATTTTCGGTGTGCAATAAACGTCTACCCCCCTGTCGTGTCGTTCTCTCTACATTCGTGCCGCTGCGAGATGTCTCAGCCGACACAGTGGTACGAACTTTCCTCGATACTTGGATATCCGTGTTTGGTACCTCCGCCATTATCACCACGGAAAGAGAACCCCAATTTAATTTTGCACCATTTCGCGACCTAAACCGCATGCTTGGCTGTTCGCATTTACGCACGACAGCATATCATCGGTCAGCTAACGGTTTAGTAGAGCGTTTTCACTGCCAACGCAACGTCACACTCACTGCGACGCAGTCAACTACCTATTGGTCGGAGCGTTTACCGATCATTCTCCTCGGTATCCGCACCATTTTGAAGGAAGATGTCGGTTGTTGTCCCGCAGAATTAGTATTCGGTATGACATTGAGACTTCCTGGAGAATTAATACTGGATTCAAGCATCACCGGTGAAGTGGATCATACGTCGTGTTGTACAACTGAAACAATGCTTCAGTGTCATTCGTCCAATTTCACTGCGATTCACTGCTCGAAACCAACATCTTCACCCCGACTTGCATACGTGCCCCTTCTTTTACGTACGCATTGATGCGGTTTGCAAGCATTTGACACTGCCTTACGTAGGCCATTCGAAAGCCATCGTTCACAAAGACACGTATTTCGGATTGGACAGAAACTTTTCCAAAGGCTGTCATTATTGATGGTCTGCAACTAGCCTACGTCGAATTCCAGTCACCGCGCCAGATTCCTGACACTGAGGTTGAAAACGCCTCACGAACCCAACCGACTTACGGCTCCAGTGCTCCCTCTCCTCCCCAACCAGCACTGATCACAAACGGACACAAATGCGTACACGTTTTAGACGTGCAGTTATTCTTCCTTCTATACTAGTTACACACGCCAGATAGCACATATCGAGCGTTCCCCTTCTTGATTCACGCTCTAGGGGGAGTTCTGTAGCTACAACGAGTTAACTCCACATTACATGATCACGGATATCCAGAGAAGTTCACAGCACGACACTCAAACGCGAACGCGAGTACTAGGAACGAACGGGTGCCCGACATCCATAAGAAAATAGTTTTCAAAGGCGACCAACATGACAGGAGATTTCGATACCGTCGCCGTCAATCCGTGAAAAGTCTTATTACGCCGCTGAGGTTGTGCTTTTGCACCAAGGTAACAAGCTGCTGTTTAAATCCAACCTGGACAGGCAAGACTATCGAGTTACCGCCACAATTATTTGTAAGTTTCACTGTACTTGCGGTAGCAAGTACGTTGGCCAAACTGAGCGAACACTGCCCACAAGAACTTCAGAGCATATTCCACGAAACCTGGACACAAATAGTCAAACGCTTCCTGCCAGTTCAATTGCTCGACACATACTTGACTGCTCCATGTGTGAAAACCCTCGTAAATCATTTAGCGTAACCAACCAACAGAGCGTCGCCCATCGGTTTCAGTTCACTGAGGCATCGGCAATTAGGCGGCTGAAACCTAGTTTATGTAAACAGACAGCGTTTGTCGCCAGTCTAGCACTGCCTCGGTGAGGCTGGTGGCCACATTCCTCTAGGCGGAGTGCCGGCCAGCATCCGATGAACTTTGACCGTAGCCCACTTTGATGGAAGGACTCTCGGCTGGGTCTTATGCATTGATCATGCAGCAAATCATCGACGTCAATGGGAACCAGTATCTATGATATACGTATATGAACATGTACAATGTTGCCTAAGTTAGGTGGAACGGCGTGTGTCAGGTCTTCGTATTATCGGTAACTCTCGATGTACTGTATAACGACCGGTTAACGACACACGGTCTATCATTGCAGCGAGAACCCACTGTAATCGCAGTTTACATTAACTATCGCTATCCCCTAGCGAAGCTTCGCAACGCCAGAGTCAATTCCAACTGACGGTCATGATGTAGCGCACTCGGGGTGGTCCCATATAGTCTTTGAAGGAACGTATAAGTAAACGTTAACAAGTAATATATCCGTGGTGTTAGACGGGTTACAGATCGAGTAGGTGAAAAGCACGTGTATAGTTATTTCGTACATGTTGCACCATTTGTTTATCGTGGTGCAGCGTCACGCAGGCACGTACATTTTAACAACTTGCTCCAAGAACTGCGTCCTCCACTCAGTCTTGCTCAGTACGCCATCCGGATCCCCTCGGATCATTTCGGAACATCGCCGCCTCATGGGTTGTTTAACATAGACCTTAACGATACTCCAAATACCTTCGATTGCATTCCGTTGTGGATAGTACGCTGCCGGTCGCAGAAGTGCTCCTGAGCTGTAAGGCTTCTCTTAGAAGATACTCTCCAGATCGGTGTAACAGGGTGCGTTATAACAAATAAGGAGACAACTTTTTGCGAAATGGATGACTTTGATGTCAAGCAGTAGTCGCAACCACCGCGCACATCTCACTTTAGTAGACCACCCTCTAATGACAGAATATCTGAGCCATCCATCCTCATTCATCGCACTGATCAGATGAAGATTTTGTCCCCGGGTTCCAAGTGCTGAAAGTCCGCTTGTGCGAACGCAGAATAGATTAAAGTTTGTCTCATCTATCCATACTGCTCGCCGTCCTTCTACCTCCAAGTTCATCAACTTCAAAACGTAAGCCTTCCTTAGCCTTTTCCTCTCCATCGTATTCATGGGGTCCGGTATTGCATGTAATTCCTTCGTTGTCATGAGTCTACCGTCTGCGTAACGGGCGATTGTGCTGACGCTGACGTCCACCTCGAACTCCAGCTTCCGTCGTCACCGAAGAGTTTCCAAGGTAAACGTAGGGTCCGCTTCCACCTACTCCATCAGGCAATCCACGTGACTATCTGACAGACACCATCGACGCAACACGCTAGGAGCTCTTGTCGGCTCATTCAATCCCAATGTTCTAATCCACATTCTACATGTCTGTACATTTACCTGTAACATAGATGCAATGCCCTTCCAGTCATTGCCCGCTTCATTTGTTTACATAATTAGAGCCTTTACGTCGGACGAATGTTGGGCGTACCTTCTACTTCTTCCCATTGCGCGTAATTTGAGTTAAAGACTAAAAGAACTATATAAATCAAACTAGAGATAAACATGGTAGGTGAACTAGGAGGAAGATTTGCCGTTCGTTTTGCCCACTGCGTGGGGTTCCCGTGCAACCCGACTGGGAGAAAGCAGAAGTGACAACTCCGCTGACTAGAGACGGTCTATCGGAACCATATGGGCGTTTCCACTTATACGTCAGACGCATGAAATCACCTTGACATTTTGGAACTAAATTTCCACCCCCCGTATACCAAGCGGGTGTGATCTCCGCCGTTTGTCGTGCTGGCTGGCACGTTGTCCCGCCCAGGTCATTGTGCGTAATGCCCCCGAAATTTTTGCACAACTCATACAACTCACACGTACGGACACGTACATAAGGTCTCTCATGCGAGGCAGCCTGACATTTGGGCACCGCTCACATCATGCCCATGGCTAGCATGCAGTGCGATCTGAATGAAATTTAGATGGGTATTGGATGAAATTTCATCCGCGTTACGGATGGAAGCTAATGATTGACGGATTAAACAATTTTTCTGTGATTTGAAATCGCTGGCGAAATTGGATAATCTATTACAGAATCGGTCTTGGTTTTATTTTTCTGGCTGACGGCACTCTGTATTCATTTGGTCTTTTGGCGGTCAGGGTGTTTTTGTGGCCGTGTCTCATTCCAATGCGAATCGTGATGTACATTATTTTGGTGCACAACCATGCTTTACACAGCGAGCGCATTAGAGCGACCCTGCTGTTAGACCATTTATTGTCTCGTACTTCCTTGTTAGCTAACTTACTTGACCGGCTCTGCAATTGTTTAACATGCATAATGAAGTACATTTTATCTCAAATGATGAGATTTTGCAAACGTTTCAAAAAGAACTAACCGGCTCCGAGAAGATTTCCCGCTCGAGTGACCACTGCTCGGCAGATATATCGTACGCCGACGGCATCGGAGCGCTTAATGCGGGTGACCTTGAAGCGTTCTTGAAGGATCACTTCTGTGGACAAGTAAATATTCGGTGGATCTCTACATATAATCAAACGCAAGAAACATGGTAATAGGTTATAACGCGCGCGTTCGTACACATTTCTTACTGGAGTGTAGTGGTAAGCTTGTCATCGAAGCATTGAGGTGCCTGTCGGATCCGAATATACTGCTACTACTTAGGTGGTATGAGTACTTGATTCTAGGAGAAAGTACAAGTTGGTGTCTGATATACTGAACAGATTATTCATGGCTACGAAAGCCCAGCACTATGACTTACTTGTCGATATCAAATACTAGCTGGGAACTGAAACTTTGAATGTTAGACAGTTTTTCAGGTAGTTCACCATTGAAAAGCAATTTTTTGGAAGTGGCCTTCACAATAAGAAGTCGAACCAACTCGCCGATATACAGTGTAGATACCATTTTTTCAAAGCTGCCGTCAAAAGCAAAGAAACATCTGTGCTGAATCAATTTGAATATCAATATGCGCGATAAACATCTAGCGAAGGTGTTGTAGGCACACCTTGGAACAGATACATTAATCAAAA
>CALYDF020001362.1:0-62062 GCA_944474145.2 Dicrocoelium dendriticum
GTCGACCAGCCAAGGGATGAAGTCAAAGTAAAGATGACAGAACACAATGCTGAACACAGATTGCGAGAGCACAAATCATTCTAGCTACGTTGAGAAACACCGGATAAGGAAAAGTGAAAGCTTTCCGGGCTGTCTCGGAAATTCTGTGTGGAACAATGTTTTACAGCAGTGCAATCGACTCAAAGTGACTAAAGTATCTATTGGCGTTTACTCACAGGTGACAGTCAAAACAATTAGTGGTGGTGTTAACCTTAAACGTAAATGATAATTCCACATATAACGGAGCATGATGTTTGGCTGATACAGCCGAGTCGAATGAGCGTACCTTGATTACGCTGCGAGAGAAGTAATCCATATTACTCGAGAGCACACGTGTCACGCGTGTTGTTCCCGCTTACTTCCCCATCTCCGTCAACTGGGGTCCAGTGTTGAACGTTATTTATGGGAACTTTTGTGAGGAGCTATCTACTCCAATTTCACACGTTTCAAGTGCTTTCTCCGTCATGTGTTTGGATCGAGGCATAACTTTATGCATTGTGGGCTCACGCATCTTATAGTTTAAAGATATACTTAGATATGTGATCCATTTGCCCACGAGTTTATCGTATGCGAACGCATGACGTAAGTAGAGCCATTCCTCCTAAACATGGCTTGAACTTTGTGTTTATCAGATCTTTGAAACTTAGTGACCATGAAAAAAGTTCGAATTTTCTTTACTCCTATCAGTGTTCTATTTTCCTCGTTGATGCTCGTTCCAAAGAAGGCACATGACTTAGTCTGTACTTTGGTGCCTGACAAAATAATCGCCACAAGACCGTTTCCTGACTGTCAGCATTCTCGTGGTTGCGATTTGTCAACATTCACATCAAGTGCAGCCACATCGATGATATCAATCAAGAGCCAACACCTGAAGTGCAAGAAACCCAACACACAAGCGAACACAGATCAACTGCACCAATGGTGTAACACATGGTCCACATCCACCGCATTATCTTCCTGGATCAGCAAATGTAATCGTAATCATCGTACCTACTAGCGCTGCTCTGACGACTATTATCTATATAACCGACTGGTCACTACTAAGATGTTGGAAACAAATGGTGACGCTAGTGGCTAACCAAGCTAGCTTGGTTCATTCAAATGCGACCGCATGTGCTAAATCAAAGTGCGCTTAAATTAGATGGGCTAGATTCCATCGAAGTTAGTCGCCTTCGCAAACGGCGTTTCTTTCCTGCACGCAACCGTTATTTCGTGTACCTGAGCAAAATCGCATTGTTCATGTCTTGGTAACATAACTTTAGTGTGCTACGTGCCGCTTCCCACATCTCAGTTTGCCATTAAGCAGCTGTTTTGGCATCCGGGTTAAACGCATGCGTCGAAATTTTCTAAGTAACCTCAGATACCGCAGCAGAAGTCTGTAGTCCACTGCATCCATGCAAATGCTGCGGAGCAATAACTTGTCTGTAACTGTCACGCCAGCTGATGAGAATAATCCGATATAGACATGGCTAACGGAAGCGCTTCGAATAACAGATTTCCTTCCGGCATCGCGTTCACGTTTGGTTAAATTACAGAAGAATGGATAAAAGCAATGACCGGTATGCATACATCGTCGCACTAACAGTAAGCTAGTGGTTGCTACACACACGCTTTTCCAGCTTTCCAAATGCAGTGACCGCCTTATATACGTGGATGCGCAGCTCGCTCCTCATCTATAAGTCGGTGGACAATGCGCTGCCCATGTTACAGATTTTTGATGCTGTCTCCAATACAACGTCTGAAACCTGGGTTTACACCAGGTATATGAAGGCGGAAAAACACAAACAGGCAATCGAAATTGCCTTCCAAATTTAGAGTGCGAGTCGCTTATCACTCACGCAACGAGTGCTCCCCAATGACTTACTAATCGAACAAACTGTCTTGCTTGTTTTTATGGTGCGCACAAATTGTTCCGCTGTCAAAGCGAAAGCCGTAGACATGCGCTGCAACTTATCCTCACTGTGTGCAAGCAACGCGTACTCGTCGTCAAACAGCAAAATACCATTGGTTGTATCACACACCGTGATTCTTGCACGGAAACGAAAGATGTTCAGCAACCCGCTTTAAGTACCGTGCTGCATATCGACATCTTACTTGCAATAATTGGTGTAAAGCTACCATGACACTTAGACAAATAGTTAACAAGACTGCGTCTAAGACACATATATGCAGCACACCAGAAACAACATCAAATTCCTCGGGGTTTTGTTCACTTGCCTGCACTCTTCCCCGCATACTACTGTGCAGACATTCAACTTAACGTTCAGGCGTCCTAGGACAATTATACCTACACGGTATCAGCCACATGGCCAGGCAGTTCACGGTGTCAGTGTCCCGGAGTAGTTTACAAACAGCAACCACAACGGTTGTTGTCGTCCTCATCATTTCTGCTGCACTTGTCGAGCCGAGAACACCGTAGGTATGGTGCTGCGCTTCGAACGAAATACGCATTGCACTTCCAGCAAGTGCGGTACGACGACCTGAGTGACGAGGTGATTGAGCTGGATTCGGGAGATCACTTCCCATGACGGTGAACAATTGGAAATCACGATACATCGTGGAGCATTGCTTGCTTCCCTTGAGCTGGTGCAATGATAACGCAGGGCATCTTCAAAAGCAGGCGGCATTTCCTCTTCACAACAAACGCGTCAAATACGCGCATTTGTCGTTTCGAAGCTGAGCGAGTGCTCTTTGCCTGTCACGCGATGTCGCTGTGTAGGCAAGACACCTCCTCACCTAAGGCTGTTTCAGCCAGTTCAACGTCGCAGTTGTCCAGCAACTACTTTTGCCGCCCGGGGCAGAGACAAAATTACCGCCCCCTGGAAGTAGCAAATCCATAAACACACACAACTGCGAACATGCCGTAAATATTTCGGCAACTATAACAAAAATCAAAGATTTAATTTTAGTGCGCTGCTTTAAAGCAAATATTTGAATCGTTACTATACTCTTGTACAAACTTTACCGATACACTTTTCTTGCATTACTTGTTGTCATAGTATTGATAACACTAAAAAGACTCAGACCATCGGCAAGCTTCCTTAGTATGGGGAGAATTGCCGATCCTTGAGCTTTACCTGGTTCATTGATGATTGAAGGAAGTTCATTGAAATTTTGCTTTTTGTGAATGCGTTCTAACAACTAGCAATACTTATAGTTCGAGTAAGAAAGATGCCCGGTAGTGTTCCCAAGGTGCTATTTCTATCTAAAGGCCAAAAGTTCAGAAGCAACCTAGTTTTGTATTTATTTGAAGCACCCACAAAATACTGCAATCTTTCGGCAAGGTATTCCCATGTTCTCTATTTTCGTTTTACTTCGCTAACTGGATAAGTGTATCATCAAGTAGATTTGACGGTGCAAGTCATCATCATCATCATCATTATACATGTCAGCTAGAGATGGTAAAACACCTCCGCTATTGTACCGCAATACATAAAGGAAATACATACATACACACGATACATAAAGGAAAAATAAATACGACAGTTGAATGCCAGCTGAGCTACCAGCAACGGATACGCATCGTTCCGGTAAGCTACTAGCCGGCTACTAGGCAAAAAGAAAAATTTAATTACGTTGTACCCTACGAAAGAAGATTGTAGATGGAGGGGGAGGCTAAAGGGACGGGGAGGGACAAAGAAACTCACAGCACAAACGCCACTGAGGTCGGCTCCTTGCCATATCAGCAAGTGTATCCAGCCAAACGTGTTCACCGTCTTTTGGACCCTAAACAGGGAGCCGTGAAGCTCCAACTGAGGCCAGCTCCGAAGTGAGGGCCTTCATTACTCTGGACCAAGTCATCGCTTGGCCACCTCTCCTTTTCTTCCACCCACATCCCCGGTGAGCAAACAACGCACGTCAAGGGAGTCGGTGGGCTGGCATGCGCAACACGTGGCCCAGCCATCGGAGCCTGGTGAGTGAAATGACGGTGCTGAGCGGTTCATTCCCTTTTCCTAGGCCGTAAACAAGGTGTCGAACACGCTCGTTACTCACGCGGTGTTCCCACCAGATGTGAGCCAAACTGCGAAGGCACCGATGGTCGAAAGTAACTAGCCTCTTTATGTCCACCGATCTTAGAGGCCAGGTTTCGCAACCGTACAGTAAGGTCGAACGTACCGCTGCATTGTACACTCTACCCTTCAGGGCGAGAGTAATGTCGAGTCGGCGCCATAGGTGGCGAAGGTTAGCAAAAGCACTTCGAGCTTTCGCTATGCGGTTCGTGATCTCATCTTCGATCCCAAGGGCGCCGATACAACTTCCCAGGAAATTGAATTTCTGCATGACTTCTAGCTGATCCCCACCAAGGGTCAGCACAGGGGGCGAACCCTGCCAATCCTGGAGGAACGCTTTGCACTTCGGTGGTGCAAAGCAAATCCCGAAGCGACTGACAGCCAGTGCCAATCTGTCCAGCGCGGCTTGACACGTCTGGGAGCTGTCACAGATGAGGGCAATGTCGTCTGCATACTCTAAGTCAAGAAGTTGTTCTCCTGGGAGTAGCTCCACACCATCCAAGTCATGTCCTGTAAATGCAATCTCCATGACTTCGTCAATAGCGAAGTTGAATAGGAAAGGTGACAGCGGGCATCCTTGTCTCACACCGCTGGAGATATTGAAGGGTGGCGACAACTTGCTTTAAGCCCTCACTCTGCCCGTGCTACGCGCATATAATGCTTGGATAATATTTACATATTTCTCGGGCACACCTTTCCTTAGTTGACAATTCCAAAGGGCACATCGATCAACCGAATCGAAGGCACCTTTGATGTCGAGGAACACGACTACGGTGGGCCGCCAATATGTGTGACGGTGCTCCAACAACTGACGCAAGGTGAAGATGTGGTCGATGCCGCCACGACCCCGACGAAACCCTGCTTGCTCCTCACGAATCTGGCTTTCACGAGCGCCAGTCAGTCTGCGGAGAATAATGGACGCGAGTAATTTGGAGGCGATGGAGATCAGACAGATTCCTCTATGGTTGCCGCATTCCGAGCGCGAGCCGCCTTTGAAGATGGGAACAATAACGGAGCGGCTCCAGTCGGTTGGGACAGTTTCCTGCACCCACAGTTTTACCAGTAATTCATGCAAAGCATCAACAAGAGCAGAGCCTCCAAATTTGAAGAGGGCTGGAGGAAGATCATCTGGTCCCGCGGCTTTGTTCAACTTCAACAGTCCGATCTCACGTTCCACTTCTGAGCGAGAGGGTGGATCCAAAGGGACAGCCCACGGAGCGGGGCGATCAGTGACCGGCGAATCGAACAATTCTTGCCGATTAAATTGCTTTTCAAAATGCTCAGCCCAACGCTCCAGACGTTTTGACAAATTGTGGATAGGCTGTCCACTCTCTTCACGTATAGTTTCACTAACACCAGGTCTCCTGCTGCCCGTTTTCCGTATCAGAAGGAATAACTTACGATGGTTGCCAAGGGCAGCGGCCACTTCCATCTCTGACGCACGGTGAGACCACCAAGATTCGCGGTCTCTCTTCAGGCTAGCACGGAGTTTTGCCCGGAGCTCTTCGCGAGTATCACTGTGTCCGCTTCCAGCCGGGATTTGCCGGCGAGCATCTATAAGTTCCAAAGACTGCGAAGAGACCCAATGTCCATGTTGTCTGTTAGACATACCACATGAGGATTTGCCTGCTGCTAGTAAGGTCTGGCGAACATGTGACCAGTGACCATCAATTGTCTCCTGTGAGCGCTTGCTCAACTCGCATGTTAGCGTACTTCGATACGCATTCAGAACCGCTGGTTTTGTCAGTTGGCTGGTGTCAATCCGCTCACAGCGTAGTCGTGGGCGTCCGCCAAAACGCATCCGCATGTCAGCACATACAAGTGCATGATCGGTGTCCACACATGTGCTCCAAATCGAGCGACAATTCTGGATGCAGCCTCTCCATCGGTAACTTATCGCAATGTGATCGAGCTGCGTGCAAGGCTGGTTCGAGGTTGGTGGGCGCCAAGCCACCCTTCGGCGGGTGCTGTGTCGGAAATTAGTGCTCGCAAGAAATAAGCGAGCATCTTCACACGAATGAAGTAACCGCTCACCGTTATCATTACGGAGCCTACACCGTGTTGACCGCCCAGATGCAGTTCATCAGTGGACAACTTTCCAACTTGTGCGTTCATATCCCCCGCCAGCACAACAGTGTCCGTGCTTCTTCTGTGGCGAAGGAGCTGGGTCAGTTGGCGGTAGAAGTCGTTCTTTACCGAATCATCGCTACAGTTTGTGAGCGCATAGACAGCGATGATGAATAGACATCTATTAGTCCTGCGCGACTTCGAAGCTTTAAACGAGCCAGCCAATCGGACCGCACACATCCGGCTACTGATTGGAATCCAATCAACCAGAGCAGTTTTAGCCCGGGGACTCAGGGCAATACCAACACCGGCTTGGCCGGTTCTCGAAGCTGCATCGTCACCGGATAGGCGCAATGAGAAAGTGCTGCTAGTGTCACCTGAAGGGGATCGCAGAGTGAGCACAGTGCTCGAGTCTTGCAGGCGGGTCTCTGATAAGCAGCAGATATCGATCGAGAGGGTCTTCAATGTTCGGGCAAGTGCTGCCTGTTGACCGATTTGTAGCAGTGTGCGTACATTGAGGCATGCCAGTCTGAAGGAGGATCGAGGGCTCCAAATGGAAGCCGATGAACTGGATTGGACCGCTTGGTTGGACATGGGCTTGTCGACAGGAGAGGAGTGACGCTCCGCGTTCACGTGTGAGTTGAAATTAGAAGGTAAATGCCTAGCAAAGCATGTTGGGGGAGGGCCAAGAATCGGGGGTTCTGAAAACTGGGGGGATATAAGTGAAGTTGGAATGGGACGGTAAGAGTGAAAAAGCGTAAGAGGGGGAATAAGAAGACGGGAAGGCTTGAGCAGTAGCATCCAAACCCCTATCCACCCTGCTCGATGCAGCAGATAGGGCACCGTTTATTATCCTCTGCGGTGGCCAGAGCATCAAGAAATTGTTTGAAGGAAAATTCATAGTATTGCGTGGGCAGGATACTGTCAGGTTGCCCAGGCCTAGACAGGAGAACGATTAGGGTTCTCAACCAAAGCCTTTGGTTCAAAAACCTGACCGCAAGGCAGCGGGTTTGGCGTTGGGCTACAAGGAGTCCATTTTAAGGAATAAGGTGCCACCCTCATTCCAACCCCCAACCTGGAGGACCAGGAGGCTGAGTTTGTCTGGCCTCTAACCATTGACCAATCTGGTATGAGTGACTCTGAAGGTGCAAAAGCACCACCCAGCGTAGCTCAATGGATCGCTGAGGCACACAAACCATCGCACCACGGTAAGGTCCAGCCTCATTGCGATGGTGACGGTGCTAAGAAAAGCATATTCGTTTGCAAGATCAAGCATTTGCTGTAATCTGTGGCATTTCATCGGTCAAACCCTGTATGCCAAGCAGCGTCTCCCGTGTAAACTCAGTATCAAAGCACATGGATATATGAAACAATTCTTCACCGTTCATTCGTTTCTGTTGGCGGATTCGATGTTGCGTGTTTGTCCCCAATTCCACGTGGTATCTTTTGGATTTGTCCATTGCAATATGCACCCTTCATGCTCACTTCCGTATAAGGTAATTCTTAATATTCCAGATTTGACTGCAGTTTTCTGCAGATCCAGCCCTTTTGTTCAACATATATGTGATTCTCCAAATTTTATGGGAACATATCTCCAAGGGCTCAGAAATAAAATAAAGGGAAACGAAAATACCGAGATTAGCCTTGAAGATGCACCTGTCCATGTAGTTGTATTTTTAACTCATTCATTGAAATGCATAAGAGAAGTGACGAGTTCCGACTCTTTCTTCCGCACAACATTCACTACGCGTGCCCAACTACTTCATCCCGATTTTACAGCCGTCTGTAACTTACACCGGTGAGTTGAATCAGTACATTCCTGCAATGATTGGATTATAAAAGAAGATATCCGGTCAACCCTAACAAAAAAGTAACAGAACTTTGCCGACACACATATTTGCATTAGTTGTTACCCTAGTATTTATAACAACAAGAAAATTCAGTCCATCGGTAACTTCCCTTTGCGTGGGGAGGACTGCCAATCCGTGAGCCTTATCTGGTTCATTGATGATTGTAGAAAGACCTGATGATATCAAGTATTTTAGTTTGAATTTTATGCCACCTATTTTCTACAAATGTTGGGTACTTTTTATAAATAGCCTTTCCATCAAATGACCCGATCGCTAGCACCTTGCGGTTTAGGAATGACTGAGCAGGCGATATACTAGATTCGAGTTCACATCCTCTTGGATTTAGTTGCCACCAGTTTCTGAGAACCACATCAATCGAAAAAAAGACTATCCATTTGAAAACATCCCGAAGTCCTAACAAAACAGGACCACTTTAGAAGGAGAATAAAACATCCATGTTCGCAATCTTTGCTCAGTATCGCAAATCCCGTAAACACCAATTCGTTTTTAGATTTTTGTCCAGAAATTTTGTATCCGTTCCAAGAACACCACATACTGAAATCATCAGCAACGTGCTGCATGACAATAGTTCCGAGCCGGGCTAACATAGCGAGATTTTCATGGCCAATCTTAACAGTCAACTGACAGACATCCATAAAATTTATTGATGTGCGTATTATCGTGCCAAATTGCGGTCAGATGTTCAATCCCTTCAACTTCGCGCGCATCTTTCACATCAGAGTTCCAACTATTTTCCGCTGCCTCCATGCTGTGAATGTCGCCTTCTGTTGCTCAGATCTTCACGTTTGTAGTACCAATTTCCTCTTCAGTCTCAGCATGATGGTCTACTTCCTTTTGCCACTTCAGTTGTGGAGGTAATTTTGATGAAGTTACATTTGGTAATGAGCAAGCACCCGTAATAACATTGTCGCCCCTGTCAAATGCCGCTCGCGGCGGAACGACCCCCCCCGCACCCTTTTCTACGCTTCTGTAACAGGGTCATTCAATCTCTATGTCGATGTTTTTGTGACATTTGAAATGTTATGCTAGTGTTGCGTTATTTTTCTTGCTGTGTACAGGTTGTAACAGAAGCAGCATTGAGCAGCGTCATCAGCAGATGCTAGGCGTATTCATGCGATAGGATTAAGAAGGCAAAATAGTCCTTATGTTGGTAGCGTGCGGCATGGTAATACATCAGCTTCGCCATCTCTATGTACGGTGCATTCCTTCTCAATGCAAGATACCTCTAGAATCAAACATACTTGACGTTTGTGAAACTGCCTCTACTTCACAGATCGGCCACATGAGTGGCAAATAATGCCTTCTTTCACTACACCAATGAGCCAATGGTCTCACTGTTACCATCAAGCCAATCAAGCCGATAACTTTTGCTTACCAGGCAGCAGCCGTCACCAGTTCTTTGGATTTGATGCCACTGCGCTCCGAAAAAAACAATACAATCGGCATCTCCAAGGCGATTATCCACAAACTTCTCCAGCTCCATCCTCTTCTCACCAGTATGTAGAGAATGAAAATAAATTTGCACAAAGTAACAATTGAGAAATATACAGATTTACGGGCAAATGTATACAATTTGGTTTGCACCAACCGTGGATCAGTGTCACCGATCCACACAGTGTACATATTAGCGCAAGTAACATACGTTGCATCATCATCATCATCCTCATTATACACGTTAGCCGGAGGTGGGAAACACTACAGCTAGTCTACCGCGATTAAAAAATAGGTAAGAGCGGAAAAATGCAACAGACATAAGCCAGCTGAGCTACCGGCAACGGATGGGCATCGTTCCGGTAAGTTACCAGCTAGATACGAGGGTCATTCAATAATTAAGGTGAACATTTCGGTATAAGGTCTTCTGATACAGAGAATAGCTTACTTTTTTAAATTGTGTTGTTTTACTTCTTTTTCACATGGATGTAACTTTTTTGCAGATTGAAAAAAGAATGTTGAGAGTTTTGGCGATTAACAAAGAGTGCCGACCACGAAGCATGCTCCAGGATTGAATAGCGGTCAGTTATTAAGTTTTCAGTTGCTGAAGAGTGCAAACCAGTTGAACTTCATAGGAGAATGTCAAGTATGTATGGTGCCACATGTTTCAGACGAAAAAAATGTCTACAAGTGGGAAAAATTGCTTAAAGGAGGACGGAGCAGTGTTGAGGATGAAGAGAGGCCTGGGAGGCCTACAGAAGTGAGGTCTTCTGAGATGACCGTATCAGTTAATGACCTCATTCGGTCGGATAGAAGGGTAACAGTTGATGACATTGCAAGGACTTTGAGCTTATCTGTTGGGGCAGTACAAAAAATTGTCCATGATGACCTTGGCTCCTCGAAGGTCAGCTGCTGGTAGGCGCGAAAGATCCTTACTGCAGAGCACAAACAAAGGAGGGTGGAGTTGTGCCAGCAGTGTCTCTGCCGCTACGAGAAGGATGGTAATAAGTTTCTGAAGAAGGTGGTCACATGTGACTAGACATGGGTTTGCCAATATGAGCCTGAGTCCAAACGGCAGTTCATGGAGTGGAAGCACTGGTTTGCATACTTCAGCAACCAAAAATTTCATAACTGACCGCTGTTCAATCCTGGAGCATGCTTCTTGGTCGGCCATCTTTGTTAATCGCCAGAAGTTTTAAAGATTTTTTCAATCTGCAAAAGAACTTACATCCATGTGAAAAAGAAGTAAAACAACAAAATTTAAAAAAGTAAGCTTCTATCTGTATTAGAAGTCCTTATACCGAAACATTCACCTTATTTATGGAATGACCCTCGTACTAGCGACGAAGAAAATTTAATATGCAAATTTAATTAAGACTAAGTAGCAAGATCGTGCTTGAAGAGAGAGATTAAGAGGGATTGGACGGACAAATAAACTTACCGCACGAACGCCATTGAGGTTGGCTCCTAGACACCTCAGCAAGTATACCAAGCCAAACGTGTTCATCGTCTTTCTGACTCCAACCATGTAGCCGAGACAATCCAACCGAGGGCCGTTTCGAAGTGAGGGCCTTCATTCCTCTCGGCCAAGTAATCATTTGGCCACTCCTCCTCTTCTTCAATCCACACCCCCGGCGCACAAAACAAAGCATGTCCCGGGAGTCGGTGGGCTGGCATGTGTGACACGTGGCCCAGCCATCGGAACCTGGTGCGCGAAATAACCGTGCTAAGCCGTTACTTTCCTTTCCCTGTACCGTAAACAAGGCGTCGAATACGCTCGTTACTCCCTGGATGTTCCCAGCAGATATGTGCCAAATTGCGAAAGAACCGGTAGTCGAACGTAAGTAGCATCTCTGTGTCCGCTGATCTAAGGGATCAGGTTTCACAACCGTACAGTAGGGGCGAACATACCGCTGCATTGTACACTCTACCCTTCAAGGCGAGAGTGAAGTCGTGCGGGAGTCATAGGTGGCGTGGGTTAGAAAAATCGCCTCGAGCTTATCTATACTGTTCATGATATCTTCAATTCCGCGGGCGCTGATATAACTACCCAGGTAGTCGGATTTTTGGAGGGCTTCTAGCTGATCCCCACCAAGGGTCAGAACAAGTGGCGGTCTAGGCCAAGCTTGGAAAAACATTTTGCACTGCGGGGGTGCAAAGCATAGCCTGTATTGACGGACAGCCAGTGTTAATCTATCCAGTGCAGCTTAGCACGTTTGTGATCTGTCAAAGATTAGGGCATTTTTGTCAGCATGGTCCAAGTTAAGAATTCGTTCATCTGGAAGCAGTTGCACACATTTGAAGTCGTGTCCCGTGAACGTGATTTCCATGACCTCGTCAATAGCGAAATGGAAGAGGAAAGGCGACAACGGGTGTTCAAGTCGCACGCCGCTGGAGAAATTGAAAGGCAAAGACAGCTGAACGTAAGCCATTATTCTACCTGAGTTACGCGCATATAATACTCGGATAAGGGTTACATGATTTACAGGCATACCTCTCCTGCCCAGGAAGTTCTAAAGGGTACACCGATGCACCGAATCGAATGCGCCTTTGATATCGGGGAACACGAAAACGGTGGGCTGCCAGTATATGTGACGGTGCTCTAACGACTGACGCAAAGTTAAGATGTCGTCAATGCAGCTAGCGCTCGACGAAACCAGGTTCCAATTCACTAATTTTGATTTAACGAATGCCAGTCATTCTGTGAAGGATGATAGAGGCAAGCATTTTGGAGGCAATTGAGATCCGATTGATTCATGCATGGTTGCCACATTCCGACCGTGAGCCTCTCTTGAAAATTATGACTAGGACTTTGCGACTCCAGTCGTTTTGGACAGTTTCCTGCTCCTGCAATTACAATTTAGCTCATGAAATTCATCCACTATAATAGATCCTCTAAATTTGTAGCAGGCTGGAAGAAGATCATCTGATCCTGCGGCTTTATTAAACTTCAACAGACTGATCTCACTTTTGAATTCTGAAAATGATTGCGGATCCAAAGGGACAATCCACGGTGCAGCGTGATCACTGGCCGTTGAGAATTTTGAGAATTCGTACCGATTATATTGTCTGCAAAGTGTTCTGCCCCACGCTCCAAACGTCTTGACAAGTTGTGGATAATCTGTCCTTACCTCTAACTTATAGTTTCACTAACACCAGGTCTCATGCTGCCCGTTTCTCGTAGCAGACGGAATAACTTACGATGGTTAGCAAGGGCAGCGGCCATTTCCATGCCTGATGTCGTAAAAGCGGACGATGAAATAGTCCAGCACATGAGGGTGATCACACCGTGGGTGCATCCAATTCGCTTCTTAACTCACACACAGTGCAAACTGTATGTTCATGATCCTTAATTAATGAGTGTCCTCAATTGGGTGCAGCCGGTAACCGTTCCCAATGGCTGAACCACTACCATACGGACCGAGTACATCTGTCCACCTCGCGGGATCACAATTAACGCGTGCGATAAAATCATCCGGTAGGGATAGTCGGTTGCTAGTCTGCACAGACCGCATCGCGTTGAACAAAATGACGTAAAACTGCTCTTATGTCAGCAGGATAGCAGATGGCAGGACCATGCATGCTAAGAAAACTGGCAGATTTGTGTATTCAAAGTCAGACGCGAAACGCCATCATTTCTGGGCTGACTTCCGGGAGTTATCCGACCCGCTGAGCTTTCAGGCGGCCGGACAGTACAAATTAGACCCCATGTTGACGTGACGTGGCGTTACCTACTTAGCAGAATGCGTAACCAGCGCTAGCTACATGCAGGTTGCTTTGGTCAGAAAACCGTGTCTACTAGCAGCGACGTCAATACCGTAGTGCGCGAGTTCCGTCGCGACCAGTGCCGCGCTTCGCTTGTGTGGCACACTCATGTTCCGGTCGAGCGGTGTGCGCACCTTCCAGCACTCAAGGTTGAGCGATTTGCACGAAAGCACACGATTGCACCAGGCTATCGATCGTGTGGTGATCGGTATTGGAGAAAGTATCGAGTTAGGTGAAATGAGGACGAGAGGAGTGTGTGTGTATAGGAACAAGAAAGAAGGGAGGTGGCAACGGCCTTGCGTTTGCTTACCCAAATCCCTGTATGTACCAGATAAAGCGACGCTTTTCCTAAGGCCCTTGTGCAACGGGCGATTCAGTACGGGATTATTCATTAAGGCGATATCTATGTTAATTTTTGGGACTAGGTTACGGCCAGAGCGACCATATTTGACAGCGGAACAACTTGGGTCCTGAGCAAAAACCTTCGCTAAAATCTACTCCCGGAAGGCAGGAAGCCATGCGCTATGAGCCAGGGAACCGCGTCACACAGAATTGTACGTGTCCTGTCTCGTGGCTAAAAAATTGGTTTCACCCATCTCCTACCAAACGGTCGCCACGAGGAGACTTCCTCGATATCGCGCTCAGCTTTGGCGGGTGTATTCTGTTGTACGCGTATGTTATGCGCCAGAGATTTACTGTATGAATGTATCCAAATTTGTGGAACAGGATTGTTTGCCAGGTTTCGCAATGGAGCTGTATTTGTAGCTACATTCTTAGCTATACCTTGAAAGCTGGCTCACTCAATATGTGCAGAAATGGAGCCTTATTCCGAAGGGAAACGTTAATCAAGTCTAGACGGCACGATCGCAACCGCTGGGTTACCGCATTTTCTACCAAGATAAGTATGCATATAGCAACGATAACAGTTATGCAATCTGTGCAGAACGAAAATAAGTTGTTTGATTCAGCAGGTCCGTTAATTTTCCTGTAGAGAGACGATCAAAATTGCTGACCTTCGGTAGAATAGTTATCATCACGTCCCTGGCACACATAAAACTTTTACTTTGCAATTAGGTTTAAGCTGGGAATCAACACATGATGGCACCATTGCTGTCGAATGCAAGACAGATTAAGCCAGATAGAGTATAAATTGACGCATCGAGATAGTGTGCATTAATTTATTCACTTAGGCAATCATCTTTGATATCCTTTTGTAAAATTTGATCAGATCAACTTCCTGGATCGATTTTAACTCCAGCTACAGATATACTATATACTTATTAGCTAAATTTGCCACTCGCTTCACATGATGTTCGCGGATAAATCAACTTCGTTACAATTTTGTATTGGGTGACCCGTACTACTGTCTACGACATGTTAATTGAAAATTCGGCCCTCAGATTGATTGATTAGGCAGTAGGACTTTCACTGCAATGAAAAACAAGCTCGCATTCCTTGCTAAATCTGATTTGGTTGTTTAAACTTTTGCATTACCTCTGTCATCTGTTCAGTCATCATCACTTGTTTCGCAACACATATACTCCTCATGTTACTTCCACAATGTAGCAAAAGTTACACGGTTGGGGCGTTCAAATCTGTGAACCGTATTTTTGAAATCCATGGGCATATAAGCATTAATAATTAAAATGTCAACTGTAAACCCATCTTCTGCTTTGCTGACGAAATCATCGCGCACATTTTCCCTACAGTTGCTCGACGTGAAGACGGCTACACCGCTGGCGCAAGAACCACTGTGAAACT
The DNA here is from genome assembly GCA_944474145.2 of Dicrocoelium dendriticum. Lineage (NCBI taxonomy): Eukaryota > Metazoa > Platyhelminthes > Trematoda > Plagiorchiida > Dicrocoeliidae > Dicrocoelium > Dicrocoelium dendriticum. Next base: position 14,945 of record CALYDF020001362.1, read on the forward strand.
GAGAAATTTGGTGGAGGCCAGGGTGCACTATAAACTGGAGTCCACTGCACCCGAATTTTACTAGTTCAAGCCCCGCTTTGGTTGCTTCGATGCAAAGCAAGAATCGCGTGTTGATGGTAAGCTAATTTCCAAAAACCACTGCGTGTAGCATTTTTATTGCCTATTGTAATTTACCACCCGGCAAACCACAACCATTAAATAATAGTTCAAAGCATGTTAGAGGAGAGCAAGAAGGAAGCTGATTCACATCAACTGGTAAGTGAACTCTTTCTTTATGCTTTACTCAGCACCACACTCTGTTCCTAGTGGGAGTACACCAGTCAAGCAAAAATTATGACACACAAATTGAAGTGTATCCCGTGGGTGCATGAGGAACTGGTTATACAACCGAATCACGACCTCATCTTTGAAGGTATTCACTCATGCTGGATTCCTTTTACTTTTGGGGTTCGTTCGGCTTACCGTTTTCCTCAAATTTTTGTCTGGTCAACTCTTCGGAATATTGGATGCAATTCCCTCTACACACTAAGTCGACTCATATGTCGGTGTTTCCATCTAACGGCACTATAGAACCAGGTAACATGGGGGATTTGATTGGCAATTCTACTCTGTTCTTCGGTACCTCTGTCATCTGTTCAGCCATCATCACTTCTTTCTTATCACATATTGTCGTCCTGGTACTTCCGCAATGTACAAACTGTTACAGGGTTGGGGCCACCACCTCTGGGAACCGCGTTTTTGAAATCCATGGGCATATAAGCATTAATAATTAAAATGTCAACTGTAAACCCATCTTCTGCTTTGCTGACGAAATCATCGCGCACATTTTCCCTACAGTTGTTCGACGTGAAGACGGCTACAACGTTGGCGCAAGAACCACTGTGAAACTGAGAAATTTGGTGGAGGCCAGGGTGCACTATGAACTGGAGTCCACTGCACCCGAATTTTACTAGTTCAAGCCCCGCTTTGGTTGATTCGACACAAAGCAAGAATCGCGTGTTGATGGTAAGCTAATTTCGAAAAACCACTGCGTGTATTATTTTTATTGCCTATTGTATTTTACCACCCGGCAAACCACAACCATGAAATAATAGTTCAAAGCATGTTAGAGGAGAGCAAGAAGGAAGCTGATTCACGTCAACTGGTAAGTGAACTCTTTCTTTATGCTTTACTCAGCACCACACTCTGTTCCTAGTGGGATTACACCAGTCAAGCAAAAATTATGACACACAAATTGAAGTGTATCCCGTGGGTGCATGAGGAACTGGATATACAACCGAATCTTTGATGTATTCCCTCATACTGGATTATTTCTACTTTCGAGGTTCATTCAAGTTACCTTTTTCCTTAAATTTTTGTCTGGCCAACTCTTCGGAATATTGGATAAAATTCACTATGGAAACTTCGTCGACTCATATGTCGGTGTGTCCATCTGAATGCATCATATAACCAGGTAACATGGAGGATTTGATTGGTAATTCTTTTCTCTTCTTCGGCACTATATTCGTTTCTAATTCTCATTTAGAAGCCACTAAATTCAATCGGTGCCATAGAAAATCCGACACACAATTTCTATATTGTAAGCTCCGTGCAACAGTAGGGGTGAGGTATCAGTGGTTTGGAACTTCATGCGCTCAACGTCTCTGTTGTTTTCCTTGCAGATCAAGTTTTGGAAAAAGACAACAAATACAAGTTGTGTGTATATCACATCAATTACGGTGTCCTCCGTAATTGGACCTATTGCATTTGTTTTGTTTTTGAGCAAAGATATCTGTCAAATGCACTGAGCTGAGAGATTTTGTTCTGGTAATTTCGATCATATTGGGACCAACAGCCGCATATTAATTTTTCATTCACAGAAAGATGTGTGCGATACTGCCGACAAGGTTAAGGATAATCGAGCGGGTTAGTATACATAATCACAGCAACCGTTCATTGAGCCTAAATACACATGGTATAATCTGGTCACACTAAGCACTTCATGCTTTCACACTGAGAGTAACTCGCTGCTAACATAGGATTCAGTGCGATTGGTGCAGTATGGTGTCGGTAGATCTGATTTTGCGTACCTATATCTTTTGCACAATGTGACACAAATTCGTTCGATTTCTGATGTTAGGTCACTGATTTCCAACAACCAAGAAATGATTTGCAGGATGCCGATTGAGTCAAGGACGTTTGAAGTATCGCCTAGAGCCTTCGCATGCATACACTTTAAAGGTAGATCAACGTTGAGCTACTCGGTACCATACACCAGTTCTTTTGGATTTATGGTTACACTTAGCCACTTTAAATTTTTCTCGAAAATCCCACATTTCTAACTGTATTGACTCTTATTGTCCCTACCTTGACAGCAGCAACGAATATCACGTTCAATCGGATAGTGGTTTTTGCGTATTCATATTGTCCGTCTTTGCATCTTTGTCCTGGTTGTGATTGCATTACGGCTGCTTTTAATTGTGTCCCTACTGTTAACCTGCAACCCGACAAATTTAGTGTGAAACGGAAGATGACCAATTATGACTGCGAATACTTTAGACACGGATTGTCAAATCAGAAACAATATAGTAACAGGAATTCGGCCAAAGGCCTGACTTGATTGGCTAATGCACCAAACTCATAGATACTTTAAATACGAAAGGAACGTTTACGATATGAAAACCAAGGGTATCTGTGATACGCTAAGCAGAATGACGTGTCATACCTTGAGGATCAATATGATCACCAGCCAAAAAGGAAAATTGTACTACCATTGCATTCATGAGTGACTGACTATCGTTGCGTGCCCTAGATATATCAGTGCTTTCAGCATGTTTTATTTGAATACATCCATCTCGTTATCTGGCACATACTAATTTCAGAACATGTCCTAGTTGTTCCGCCTCCTAGTATGAACACACAAATGTGTTGTACCGATATTACTACCCTCACAGAGTAGCCAAGCGCATTCCGATCGCCACGGTTTACACAACATTTATGCCAATTGTGAAGGAATTCGATGTCGCCCTCTCCCATTCCGGCACTCCAGCACCGACGGTTTCGTTCTTGTTTGAACTGTGCAGGGAGAGATATCCTGGATTGGAGGCGGAACTCAGCGTATAATGATTGACGGCTGCTGTGGTAATCCCTAGGACATTGAGCTAGGCGAGCAGAGCTTGACGCATATCAACTCCCGGTGCCACACGTTGCCAGTTAGGTGCAATTGCGTTATATCCACATCATGCTTCTCCCCAAGTACACTGGTGCTTCGACGTTGGGCTATGCATGGTTTATTTGACATAATATATTCGTTAGTAAAATTTGCATTAGTTCATCCCGATCATCGAATGGAGACAAGTGATGAGCCTAATCGATATCCCGGCGTCACGAATCGCCTAGTTTTAAGGTCTCGAGTTAACGCTATCTGGAGAAGGATACCACACCTGTTACGACCTTCACAGCACAGAAAGAATGCCGGTCATAATCATACGAAAAAGACGTGACCGCACGAGGTATTGTGTATTTTGCAGCTCGGGCATATGGATCGATTGATTCACCATGTGATAGGTAGTCACATCCTCAGAAATCCGTGTCTGCGTCTGCCGGTAACGGACGCGTTTCATGGACCAATCGTGGTTCCACTAACATGCGCATCAGTTATAACAATGCTACTAAAAACAGTAGTAGTAATTATAGGCAACTTTCCTATCAACTGAGAGGCCGCAACCATAATTGACACAGATAATATATCCCCTGTTAGACTTTGTCTGATCCCTTATTAATTAAATCGTAAATGTATATCACACGTAGCGCAATTAACTTCTCAGAAAATCACTAAATACTTTGTAAGGCAATACAGTTATCAGTTATTTCTACTGGCATACAATTAGCTCTATTTAAGAAGCAGACTGGTGGACACCATATAATGCGGAAGATCAGTGCGTTCCAGCAAGCCCTCACAGAAATTGGAGTTTTATCAGGTGTACCTATAACGTTTAGCAAGCAGTGCCGACATAGTATTAGTAGCAGTTATGTTAAACGTATGGCTGCAGTGGTGTTGCTGGGGTCAGTATTTAAACCAGCAAGTGCACGCTTAGCCTGAGGAAATGGCGCATTGCATGGAAATCACATACCCAAGCTCTCCATTCCCACAGGGTTTTAGTGACAGAGGAATAGGCTTGACAATTTTGTGCCATAATAATTTACTTATATTAAGGTACACGAAACAGGTTGTTCACGTCTAAATGCAAATTATGTCTACTTGGCCATGATTGCAACATAGGATAAAATTCTAGGAGAAAGAGAGTAGTAGCTAGGCGCCTAGTGCATTCTACTTTCGTTTATTGAGAACAAGTCACAGAACATCAGACCTTCTACATAGCTCAAATATTCGCAGTACACGAACAAAACTGATTGGTTGCGAATTGCCTTATTGCTCCGCGAATTGTACGACGGCAAGAGATACCACATCCATCGAAATAAATGTGGTGACGCACTTTCAACAGGATTTTGTCCCAAACATGTGTTAACCACATGATGCTATTTGCGTAACTCATTAAAAAGTCATGCCAATGATCCAGTTGCTTAATTTGTTGGCAGTGAGTAAAACGAAGTAGTGACGACGAAATGGACAGCAACCACCTATGCGCTGTGTCGGAAAGTCATGTCTGCTACTTTGTCGGCGGCTTGCATGTCTATATTTGCTCGTCATTGTGGCCTCTATAAAACGTCTAAGACTCACCTATCTCGCTACCTACACAGTGTGTGTGTGCTTCTTTTGAAGAGCCACCTTCCCTGGTAGGCGGATGGCGTTTGGTGCATTGCGCAGTGTCCATTCTCAACCAATCGATAAATCAACATAGCGCACAGTAATCGCAAATCGGCAATTATTTTGGTTTAACCTGACAATTCCAATGGACAGCAAGACGATGAATTGGACAAAATGTGCTAACCCGATAACGTCTGTTACTCCATCGGCTGGACAAAGGAAACCATCTCTGTCACTGAGCGGTGATTTGGAAGCTAGAGGTCCTGAGGTTGCTTGCGTCCCTGTGTTTTGTTTTAGCGGCAGAAGTTTTGAAAACAAGCGCCTCCTTTATCCACAGTTTTAGCTACCATTGCGAAATCGCTGACAAACAGATATACCTGACCATGGCAAGACCAGCCTTTCATCTCTCAGGCCAGGTTAATAGCAAATAAACCTAAAGAACTTATTAATTCTCCTTCAGCTACGTAGTGATCATAGGCGTGAACGATTCTCCCAGTAACACAGGATGCACTATGTTCGAACATTCGTCGTAAAACCCCTGTTGCTCTATACCTACGGAAACCTTTCTCCCAACAAACCGCCAGAACGCCGTCTACTAGACCCATAAACATAACTTCGTTGCTTAGAAAGTTGAGTGTACAAATGTACCTGTGATTTCACTGAACAAGCAAGAAAACGAATGTTTCGTTCAACAAACAACGCTAGTGTCTCGCAAGTGGGACCACGTTGTTTCTATACTGCACAATGCCGCATATCGTCAGTTGCACAAGTACCAACGAATTCAGTGTTTTCTGCGTTTTTTTGTAGCACAGTGACCCAGTTCAGACATGTTCAATTGTGTCGTCTAGGTTACGAATTCCGAAATTACGCCGATTCATACCAGATTTGCTAAAGTCAAAAAGTACCTTCGTTTGCGCACGCGTAATATCCGCACACCAGTAATTCGACGAGCTTTACCCAATTGGTTGAGAGCAGTGACACATTAAACTGGTCGGATGGGACTAGTGTAATGTTGGAGGAATTCAGGTTGAAGTTCGTATGGATGCCCGATATAGTAGCCGAACAGCAATGGATATGGTTCACTTGCTAACAGCACAATTGTGTACAGTGAACCAGATACTTGGTCACTGTTGGATAGGCCGCATAATCGCTTCTTCCTGGTATAGACTCGTCACAATTATCCTCCAAACCGACAGCTGAACTGCTTCCGCATAGTCGGTGCACGCTTTATTTCTGTTTAAAACAATAACACGAATAGATTCTAGAGTAGAACAGGAACAAACCGCCAAAGTTAGCAAGGCTAATATATTGCTGCAAATTTCTCCGCAATCTACTAGCTACATTGATGGGGTTGAAATGTCAACAACCACTAACCCACACTCTGTGATCTCCAGATATGCATTTAGGTGGCTGACGCTTTCAGTCATTACCATAAGTTTGGCGCGCTTACGTAGCCAGGTGAGATATGAGGAGCAACCCTAGTAAAACCGCGACCTCACTACATGCGATATGTAATTTTGAATTTCAACTAATAATGTTTTGTCTTTCCATCTGAGGCAGAGTCAGCTGGCAGCCGTACGTATGCGTATCAATGGATTGTTGTCCACTGAGTATCGTCATTCTTACCTGTATAAATTTGTAAACCCATTTGCTTTTCTGCCTTCTCTTGAGATTCCTTCGTAACGCTAAACCAAAAGGTCACCTCATGAATTTGGTCGTGCAATAACTTCCGTTGGAATGTCTCCAGCCCACCAACCCCTCCTGCATTTATCGGCCGCAGGAAAATCTACCAACCCACATAATTGATGCACCTAGGTTATCCATCTTAAAGAACAATCAGATGATGCATAAAACTAAATATATTTTATAGGTCTTCGCAGAACGCAAAGTACCCCTGGAAAATCCCCCCAATATACTAGAGGTATTTGCATTTACATCCGTACCCAAGTATTTCTTACATTGATTGTACCGCTGCGCATTAGCAGGATTTTAGCTTTATCATCCTACGATATTATTGCACCACAAAGTGAAGTTGCTTTATCTGTCAATGTGTACGAACAACCGAAAAATGTAAGGCCGCTCAAAAGAAACTGACGACGGTTGACGGTGTGAACTGCCGCCTGCAACAATAGCGGATTATCCTGCCTTATCGTGTACTTGGAGCTTAATGGTTTAAAGATACTTCTTTTGGAGGTAGAAAGGATGGAAATGTTTGCATAAATAATAGAAAGAGTTTGGCTTGGTGTTGCTTAGTATGTCTGCTTGCTAACCAGTCCAAATCGACGGTATCCCAACTTCAGTGATATATGCAGAGAAAGGAGTCCTTTGCTATCGAAGCGCTTACTACAAAACCAAACGCAACGACATAAGCAACCTTAGGAACTCCAGCTCCGAAAAGCTCGATCATTTAAAGATGTGGTTTCCCAGTCATACCAACTCTAGTTCAATCGTTGACAATGTCGGTTTGGCCTATTTGTCAACTTCATTGGAATTTTCAACCCGTTTGCAAGCACTTTATCGGATGCACAAAACGAAGGACGACCTTCTGAGCACTGCGCATCCTGTCAACCTATCGATTGGTTGCAAAATGTCACTGCGCAATGCACAACAAGGTCAAAGACCCAGCAGCAAAACTGATCTCCAAATTATCTCACTGCACAGTGTGCGTGGAGATGTGGGTACAACTCAGAGAAGGGATACTGACACAATCAGTACTAATTTCATCCGTTCCGTCGCCACGGGCATCGTTGTGCTCGTAGTCGATCAACTTATACAGTTTCAACCATCGTGTCTGTTTTAATGGGGTACTCAAATATAGTTAGAGAGCAAACTTCAGAAGAAATATGTAATGCTTTAGCGTCACATACTTTGTTATTCTTTCAAGCATGTCGGAACGAATCAGATTTCCTTTCGAGCCGGAAAAAGGTGGGTTATGTAAAAAGCTTCAACTAACTGAATCGTATTTCATGTTTGGTGCCCTACTGAAGAGTAGTAGGTGTATGGGTGAAGAGTGCATAGGAATGCGGAGAAATCGTGACCCAAAGCAGAAGCAGGAAGCTTGATGCAAAAATTAACCAGGCGAAAGACGCATGATGAAGACGTCTAAATTCACAAATACGTTGCGAAGAGTAGGGTGCAACGTGACAGGGATTCTTGAAGATACCTCAAAAAGTGTGTAGGTTGGCCCGAGTTAATATCCACAAACTGCCCTGCTTTCTGGACTTCGGTTATCTGGCACTGCACTCGTAGGGTTCACGTTGCAGTCTCAACACAGTGGTCGATTTTATTGGGACACACTGAGTGCTTGATCATTCCTGTATTGATCGAAGTTGCATGGAAGGCGTTTGTTTGTGGATATGGGAGTCAGCTCTCCCGTGCTGTGACGCAACTAACTTTACTGGTCACCATTATCCGCGTGAAGTACATGATTTTCGCTTATTAGGTGACTTGTTATACACGATTACGATGGAGTTAGTTTGCTACTGCTGCTACAACCACCAAAGCCATCAGTACAGCTCTTGTCATACTCAGCCATATTTACTATTGACAAGCCGTGTCCGAAAATCTGAGCTAAATGCTTGATCTTTGACTGGACTCCCACTATCTAATAGTTCTGTCTATGTAGGCGATCGTCCTTCTGACAAATGCTTGGAAAAATATAATGGTCTCACAAAGTAAATGTGGCAGAATATCTCAAATAACTGTCTACAACTGGGTCACGCATTGGAATGGGAGTGTTACTTAAGGCGAGACTGTTACGAGAAAATTCACAACCGTGGTACAATAGATTACACTTGTCAGTGGCGAACTGTAACTATCAGCAGTTAGTCCAATACTCAAATGCGAATACGTCTGACTGAATATTGGCTAAATTGGGATTATCTAAAAGAGAGGTGAAACAATGCATAATTATGATATTATCACCGAGAGTAAAGCCTTCCTGAATATTATATCCTCCGGAAATTCTTGAACTTATATTAGTAATAAAAGCGGGCCTAGCACGATACCTTGAATCAGTCTACTAGATATTGCATTTACCTCGTGTAGTTACCAATTCTGACTAGTTGCTTTCTACGATTGAGTTAGGAACACAAACAATGCAGAAGCAAATTCGAGATAGCATAAGACATGCATCCTTCGCATCAAGTTGAGTGAGGCACGCTCAAACGTCTTTTGGGTATCAAGAAAAATTACAACGATGGCACTTCCGACGTCTCCTGTTAAAATCACTTAATCGAAATTATCTGACTGAGAGGTGGTGCATGAATTAACAAACGAAAACCGTGCTAAGTTTCCAGATATAGTTCCCAAGACTAAAGTATTCCGTTTTGTATTTATTAACCAGCCAAGGTTCTGGAGATAATAGATGTGTGGTGGATTTTGTGATAATTTTTTACATCTTGCGTAGAACTCTTGTTGTGTCACGGCATTATAATTTATTGGTTCTAGTGCAAGGAATATCCCCTTTAACCATGGAATAAATAAAACATTGAGAAGAAAGAGGAGAAGTCTGGACTTGAATGTTTGGCTAGAATTAGTGTAATGTTATCAGATCTTTGCGAGAATGCTGGCAGAGTTCTCCCGATTTGGTAGCATATAACAGTGTGTTTAATCTCAACGGTTCGTACTTAATTGTTTTCTTTGTTAATCAGCTCGGGTTGAAGCACATCTTTTGCAGTAATACCATGAGAGCATACGAAATTGACATTGAAGATCTTTCATTGTTTAGGATCGGGTTAACAAAAGTTACTTTATTTTTCTACCTACGAGAAATGGTACTGATATGTAGCTTGTCAGGTTTGCGTTCTTCACCATCCTTAGCTTCTTAGAGTGTAAACTTTGTGATGGCCATTGTATACTGCTTTTTGAAACCTGGTCTTAAGCATTATCACAGTAATTTGTGCTGAGGTATAATCGCTTTTATTGCGTGGGTGCATTCCACGCAATATTTCGCATGGTAAATTTATTCGAAGTGTAGTGCTACGTGATCACTGCGACCGATGGGACGTCGAAGGTCACCTTCTCCACCAGCAGTTCTTCTTCCGGGAGTATAAAATCCAGTAAAGATGGCTTATATATTCCTTCGAATCGAGTGGGATTGTTGACGTGATCATGCAGTGGGAACCTGGAGAGCATATTTAGATATAAGTTTTACTACTCTCCAACGGCGACTTGGGATTTCAGATTATGGATGTTGCAATCCGCAGTACTAACCATGTGACCGTAATTAATGATTTTCACCTGCCTCTAATCGGAGCCTAGATATTAGTCGTTCACGGACGTGGAGGAGCGGGCGGTAAACGACCTTCACCAAGCATATGTCGTCGACTTCTGAATGTAGACGGAACAAAGTGGATCCCCTACTGAATCCTCCATGGGGTCACATTGGATGTCACTGCGGAAGTACAGAGTCACCAACCAACACATTATCAACCATGCCGAACAACGGACATACCAGGCATTGCGAGTTGGATGTCTTCTTTAAGGCGAGGAGGTCACAGGCATTTGATCCTTGATGCAGCCGTATTTCGGAAACTTTACCCAGGAAGCTTTGAGCGTTAGTTTACATAAGGTATTCGGATGTCCAAATCTATTGACTAGTAGTAACTGGAGGACGTGAATATGTGCCGATCGATGAGAGGCCGGCACCTAATCGTTTTGTGCGTGGCTTGTCAAACCTCCAAATGATACAATTTGATTTTGGTCTCACTTGCACCTGCGGCACCTAGTTCGTGGGTAGTGTTCTAGATAACTACTGGTCAGATTGTACAGATTTCAGAAACACTGTTTGATTAGATTAAGTCGCGAGGGGGTTTGATTCCGCGGATTCAGCAATTGGCTGAGGATATCTCTAAATGCTGTCCTCGGTCCTAGTTCCAAAGGAAGTGTTTTGCATGATATCTGCTGTTTGCGGAGCAAGTTCACTGTAATCTATTGTTAATAGTCTAGGGTTTTCCAAAATGTTTACTAGAAGGGCCACATTGTGTCAGATAAAAATATGTAGAATAATAATCTCTCTAACATAAGAAGATAACAAAAATGACGTGACCTAAAGTTATAGTTGTATTTTTAAATTGACAATTGAAGCTGAGGTAATGACTGCAGTAAACTGGTTATGTTAGGCTCAGTGACATAGATTTCGACATGCAAGATATCAAGTAGGTGGTTATCACTTTGTCTCGTCCTCAAATACTTCCGGTTAAACTTCAAACCTGAGCATATCTACTAACACAAGTGTGTCAAGATAAAAATGCTTAGCAATTCGTTAGCCAATATTCGAATTGCTTGAAATCTAGCTTTATTTACGTGACGGCAAGATATCGCATACATAAAGCCTTTGGTCGGAATGCGCTATTCAGGTACAATTCGCAACTAAAATAGCTCCACTTGCAGGTGGTCCGGAGTAATCTCAGAGTTCTTAGAGAAATGCAAATAAAAAGAGCTATCTACTTTAGAATGGTTGCAAAATCTTGGAAACCCGCGTTTGCAGTTGATCAACTGGGGATACATTATTTGTCACATACCACTGCATTTGCGCATTGGTGTTATTTTCTGGATGAATTGTCATGATTTCCTGCAGATATGGCCATGTGTGTTTTAAGCTGCGTTGGAGACAGTTTTCCTTGAAATTGTTACAGATTACCCTCAAACGCATTGATATGTGAAAGAATATGGCTTAACTCTATATGTTGACTCTGAGAGGTCGTGTGCAACAAGTTCAGTTGCCGTGTAACATCAACCAACACTTAAAAATCAGCCAGTTAAACCGGCTCAAATAATTCTAACTTTTACTATTTCCTTTTGTCCTTGAATTTTCGAATTTCTTTGCTTCGTGATTATAGGCGAAGCCCTGAATTCCCTCGATTCAGCCATCTTACACCATTGTGTTACCCCATTACCTCGTATTCACTACTTTAATACTGACGATAAAACAGGACTTTAGAGCCAAGTTCGTTGATAGCTTTTATCGCTGGATTAATAAGATAAACCTACTTGATGTTTAGCGACATAACTTTTTTAATAATGTACAGTATAGTTTAATGAATTTACTCTCCTCTTCATTTACATTGTGAAAGGCAAGTATTTTTGATCCATTATGCTCGCTAATCATGACTGCGGCACTGTCAGCTATAATTCCATAGACGTTATCCATGCAGATTTGACGTCATTGATTGCATAAGAAAGAGTAGCTAATAAAGCTATTCCTCTTGTGGGATGAAGTTATTCCGCACACATAGCATGTGACCGTTAACACCTGACAAAAGGTGAGAAGCAGGGAAACAGGTGTTTAGTGTCCAGGGGGTTGCGACTTAGCAACTTTCTATGTTGCGTCTCGAATTCCGAAATTCCAGCAACCGGACGAGTAGCGTACTGGCGAACACCGAATGGGACGAAGCTGGAAGAAAAGTCACCGACACCATATAAATCACAGTTGTGTGCTCGTTTGAATTTGGTGGTTTCGAAGAATCAATGGATTTATGTGTGGCGGGAAACAACTGATAGTAAACAGTGTTTTGTAACACAGAAATCACTGGCGTGATTGTGGCTGATGATGTTTTGATACGAAGCACAACGCTTCTTATGGAATATTATTCACTTACCTAACTGAACAAGTTAAATCGTTTCGTTTCTCTATGCATTTAACATTAAGCTATGTGGGGTTCCTTTTTCGCAATCACGTAACAAGATTCGGACTAAAACCGTGGCGCCAAATCGCCGTGGTTCTCAAACAACGAAAACATTTTTCGGATTAGACTCTTCCAGTCCGCACAATTTGCTCTTCCTAGAATGGGCGACTTCAATGCAGCTTCAGTATTATCCGCTTCTTTCAAACGTAAAAGTCATGAGGTCATGGATATGGCAGTTTTTTGACCACGTGCATCGACCAACCAGATACCGCGCTTCCAGCAATCCATCACTTCTTCACTTACTCCTGACAAATGAAGAATTGATGGTCGAAACAACTTTTACACTGTTCCGCTAAGTAGAAGATACCGTTCAGCCCTAAGATCCCTGTGTAATTTTTAATGTGGTTTGTAGCCGTCACTACTCATTCACCCAGGTTTCCACGCGTCTGGAAACGCACCAGACATATGTATCGAAATTCTAGGTCTAAGCAGAGGTGCGAGTTCCCCGGTCACCCGTAGGTTCCAGACCCCATGACTTCCGGATACCTGCAGCCAGTTACAAAATATGCGTCTTATTCTGGCATTGTCGACAAATGTCAAGAACATTATCAAATTATTTATGACAATCACAACCTTCACAACCTAGCACAAAGCTTTTGACTGGCAATTGCAACAGTGTCTCTCGGAACCGCCAGCTTGGTGTAGTGGCTCAGGATAACATTGGGTTTTCGAAGAAAATAGTAACCTCACGAATTGGGTAATTGAAGTAGACAATTTTTCATAGACCTTGCCACCTCTGCAGCTAGTTTGAGCGCCTGAGGTGTTAAAACAGTTAGGCCTGACATGCGATAATTCATAACGTGGGACGAGTAAGAATATCACTAGATTGTTGCATCTTTCCTAGCAACTTTCGGCGAAAGCCCTAGGACTGAAATGATTTGGAATATTGGTAGCTCGCGTGGCTTGTTCAGTTGTTGTGGAGTTCTCTGAGCTGAGTAACTAGATTGCAAACGTTTCGCCACAATTTGATGTGGCAACTTGAGTGCAGGATTGATGGCAGTTACTTAGCAGTAGATGGTAGAAAGCAACCCCATTAATGGATACTGTCTTCAACTACCCCGTTCCTTATGTAGGCATACGGGGCTCGTAAGTTTGCCTCGTTCTACTTGCTTAATCATTGTTTTCTGTGGTCGTGCTCGAGTCACTGTCACTGAATGCAAAATTGTGGTTTCGAAGTGTTTGGGATTATCGCACTCAGATTGGTGCACCTGGTGTGGGTTATAAGTCTGGGCATATTGACCATGCTGTTCATTAGCTTTGCGTTGGATTAGGATCTTTCGAACAACGATTGTTGATCCTCTTGAGCTCTCTCTGTCTCAACGCTAGGTATATTAGATCAATGTCGATTTGTATGTTGATTGAGTTCGTGGTTGAGAACCAGGCTTCGAGAAACGTCCTCCCTGTTTTATGATTCTCCTTGTTTCAAGATGTCTACTTTGTTCCATTCGAAGATGTGTCCCTCTTCATCCACATATTCTGAAACCAATGAGTTTGCGTAATACTTCTTGCACGCGCTTTGGTTTTCAAATATCCTTGAGAACAGCTTCGTTTCTGTTTGTCCTACATAGTGCCTTTCACAGTTTATGTAGTTTATTCTGTATACGACACTCCGTCGTTCTAGTGTCTCTCGCTTTCCTTTTGATTTTGACAAGGTTTTCTTCAGAGTGGCGGTTGGCTTGTGGGATATCAACATATGATGTTGTTTGAACAATCTGGTCGTCATTTCAGATACGTTCCTTATGTATGGCAGAACTATACGTTTGGTTATAGCTGACGTAGAGTGGATTTTTCTGGGTTTGCGTTTTAAGCATCCATGAAAAAATGCGTGGGTACCCGTTGCTTTCACATGACTTGAATATGTGATTTTCTGCTGCTCGTATCGCTTCTCTCGTACTGCACTGAATTGCTATCCTACGGAAATGTGTCTGTACACAGCTTATTTTGTGTCATCATGGATGGTTGCTGTTGAAATTCAAAATATGATCGGTGTGCGTGCATTTTCTGTAAAATCGAATGGTGACGGAACGTTTGCAATCAATTTGCCCAGCTCGGAGAACTTCACAAAAACTGAACGAGCCCTAGGACTTTACAGTGGAAGATTCTATCTTCTACTGGGCGTCTTTATACCTACTTTTCATTTTTGGAAACACTTAATAACACCAGGCAAAGTGACCACCGCTGAAATTGGCCGCGCATTTTTGGTATTTATAATATAGTCAGGAATGTTCTCCTCCTAAGTTTCAGCCCAGGAACGCTGATCAGTCTTAAGTGAATTTCCCGCCAAATTTAGCTATTCAAACACTAATCGGTGAAACGCTAGACTATTGACATCACACGACAATGTCATAGGTATTTAAGTGAAGACGAATGGCAAGACAAAACAGCGTTAATCGTCACAATTAAATCTTGGTAAACAGATTCAATACTCTGTTAATATCGGTAATATTACGATTCAACAGTCGCACAATACGCACCCTTAGCGACGTTTATTAACAAGTTTAAGTGATTCAACATCACCCTTGTACCAAGCCAGTTTAACCCTAAGTTTTATAGTAAAACATTCCACATTTTAGTTGAATTCACGTAAGTTTTGCGAGAAACTTGCTTATGGCAAGAGAGCAACCAGCAGTCAGAAGGTCGTCCACTAGACCCATAAACACAACTTCGTTGCTTAGAAAGTTGAGTGTACAAACGTACCTGTGATTTCACTGAACAAGCAAGAAAACGAATGTTTCGTTCAACAAACAACGCTAGTGTCTCGCAAGTGGGACCACTTTGTTTCTATACTGCACAATGCCGCATATCGTCAGTTGCACAAGTACCAACGAATTCAGTGTTTTCTGCGTTTTTTTGTAGCACAGTGACCCAGTTCAGACATGTTCAATTGTGTCGTCTAGGTTTCGAATTCCGAAATTACGCCGATTCATGCCAGATTTGATAAAGTCAAAAAGTACCTTCGTTTGCGCACGCCTAATATCCGCACACCAGTAATTCGACGAGCTTTACGCAATTGGTTGAGAGCAGTGACACATTAAACTGGTCGGATGGGACTAGTGTAATGTTGGAGGAATTCAGGTTGAAGTTCGTATGGATGCCCGATATAGTAGCCGAGCAGCAATGGATATGGTTCACGGGCTAACAGGACAATTGTGTACAGTGAACCAGATACTTGGTCACTGTGGGATAGGCCGCATAATCGCTTCTTCCTGGTATAGACTCGTCACAATTATCCTCCAAAACCGACAGCTGAACCGCTTCCGCATAGTCGGTGCACGCTTTATTTCTGTTTAAAACAATAACACGAATAGATTCTAGAGTAGAACAGGAACAAACCGCCAAAGTTAGCAAGGCTAATATATTGCTGCAAATTTCTCCGCTATCTACTAGCTACATTGATGGGGTTGAAATGTCAACAACCACTAACCGACACCCTGTGATCTCCATATATGCATTTAGATGGCTGACGCTTTCAGTCATTACCATAAGTTTGGCGCGCTTATGTAGCCAGGTGAGATATGAGGAGCAACCCTAGTAAAACCGCGACCTCACTACAATCGATATGTAATTTTGAATTTCAACTAATAATGTTTTGTCTTTCCATCTGAGGCAGAGTCAGCTGGCAGCCGTACGTATGCGTATCAATGGATTGTTGTCCACTGAGTATCGTCATTCTAACCTGTATAAATTTGTAAACCCATTTGCTTTTCCGCCTTCTCTTGAGATTCCTTCGTAACGCTAAACCAAAAGGTCACCTCATGAATTTGGTCGTGCAATAACTTCCGTTGGAATGTCTCCAGCCCACCAACCCCTCCTGCATTTATTGGCCGCAGGAACATCTACCAACCCACATAATTGATGCACCTAGGTTATCCATCTTAAAGAACAATCAGATGATCCGTTACATCAAAAGAACGCATACAACTCCTGGAAAAATCAACTCAGTGTACTAGAGGTATATGCATTCACATACGTGTCCAATTTTTTCTCGCACTGGTTGTTACGATTCGCAGTAGCAGGATTTGAGCTGTATCATCTTCCGTTAGTTTTACATCACAAAATAAAGTTAGTTTATCTGTTAATGTGAACGACCAACGTGAAAAGACCCTGGCAACTGTTGACGGTGTTAACTGTGGGCTGCAACAATAGCGGATTGTCCTTGGTTACTTTGATCTTGGAGATGAAGGGCTTCAAGAAACCTTTATTTGGAGGTAGAAAAGGTGGTAAATCTTGCGTGAAAAATGGAAATGGTTTAGTTTGATGTGGCTAGGGACTTCTTTTTTTAACCAAGGATTTTTACTTGATTTCATTGCTAAGTTCGGTTGATGCTGGAGTTTGTATGTGCGTACCAACCTGTCCAAGCGTTTTCGTTCTTGTGTAAGCGCCCCTGATCAAGTTACTTGGACGGATTGTATAAGCGCTCCAGACTGAATCGCTTAATTCCTTGCATGTAATTGTAGGGCACCACAGAAGAGAGTTTACTTGCTTCGGGCGAAAGTCCTTGCTTTCTGACGCATTTGTCACCAGCTCAATTAATTGGATGACGAACAACATCCAGGCGCTAACTGGCTGCGTCTCGGCCACTAAGGACCAGTCGGTTTCTTGAACGAGGTTGGAGAGTATATCGTAACGTGTAACGACATGGGTTACCATCTTGTACTCATTGTTGTACGAGTAACAGATGTAACGAAATAGCAACGTCGCGTGATCGCTACGGCCAAGTGGTACATCTAATCTTACGGTGTCGACCATTAGTTGTTCGTGCGAGAGCATAAGGTACAAAACACGGGGTGTTACTCGTTCGGAACCGCATGGTAGAAGTGACATGGTTGTGCAGAGGTACATCGGTGACCAGCACTTGCAAATAGCCTTGGATTATCTGGATTCGATGCTGGAACTTTGATTACGTTCAGGATGAAGTCCCCACCGGAAGGACATGACGGTATGGTCGTGCCACGAATCGTTTCATCGCAAAAGCTAGGCATTGATCCATTTCCAAGTAGACATTAGAGGGCGGTAAACTATTGCTGGTACTCACACATCTCTACGTCTTAGGCGCATATGAAACCAAACAGAATCGACGATTTTCGTTTTTATGTCCTCAATGACATCAAAATGCAGGTCGGATCGATGATACAGAAGCACTCTCCCTCCTCTGCTAGGTAGATCGTTTCGGATGGAAGTCGTGCTGGGTAGTGCAATCTCAGCATCCGTCATCTCTGTGTTCAGCCCTGCTTCGGTGACCATAACTAGATCCCAAGGTGTAGAAATTTGACGAATACGAAGTTCAGTTAGCTTGCTGAGAAGACTTTGCGCAATGGTATAGAAGCTGATGAGAGCATCGGTGGTCAGAAGCCTGTTTGTGAATGCTGGTTTCTGGTTACGTCGACCCTAGCGTTGTCGGCTGCTGGTCGGTTATTTTGTAGGACCGATGACGCAGACCCTAGGGCCAGTTTAGATTGTTGTATAGATCTCTGAGCGCCAATAATATGGGGACCATCCTGTCC
This sequence comes from Dicrocoelium dendriticum, assembly GCA_944474145.2. NCBI lineage: Eukaryota > Metazoa > Platyhelminthes > Trematoda > Plagiorchiida > Dicrocoeliidae > Dicrocoelium > Dicrocoelium dendriticum. The sequence goes on from CALYDF020001362.1 coordinate 32,884, forward strand.
TCCTTCAACTTTCGGTGTGTTTTGGTATTATTTCCGTTCTGAGCTACACGGTGACAGAATTGTATTAGTAAGGTGCTTGCTTAGTATTACATTGTCTATCAGTGGCGCGGTGCCTATTGACATTATACGTATTTCGGATGGCAGCATTTTACGCTTTATGTGTAATCTTTTGATCACATGTTCTGCCATCCCTTCGGAGTGCAGTGATACATTAATACCCAGGGGATCACACTCTTTGTAGTTAGATGATAGCGGTAACCTTTACGTGGAATTAGCGATAGCATTTTTGAGTGATGGTGCTTCACGAAGAAGACACCGTTCATCCCAGTCATGCGGTTTGACCTCTAGCTCGCTTAGGGACTGGAGCTCAGCGACACCGTGAACAAATATAGATTTGCGTCTTATTGTTTACGGAAATCATCCGGATTGTGTTTGCTTGTCTGGCGTTAGCTCCTAGGAACATCTGCAAATATTCGAACCGTGCAGGTGGTGGTACGAAGACGGGTGGCTGAAAACAGAACAGCGTCTGCATCACTACTTGACTGAAGCGTTCCCTGGAGTAACTGCGGTTCATCGTAATGTACGGAGTTTTAGTGACGAAAGAGAAGCATCATACTGACTGGTTTAGGTTGAACCGCTAGTAGTTGACACAGGGAGTCCAACTGTATTTTGCCGTCTAGTATAGTATATGATATGGAATTCCCCTCGGATTCAGTAACATTAGAGCATATAACAGTTAGCGAATTATGGTAGTGATTCCTTTTCTCCTTGTTCGAAGGAATAGTAGCTGCTTTCGGTTGTATGTAACCAATAGTGTAGTGACAAATCTGGGGCAGAAAGTTTACCCGACTTCGCTCAGTTCCCGAGTTTTTAGTAAAGCTGAGGGTTTACGCACAGCCGCCTGTACATTTAGCTTACTCTTGTATTGAATGACATGGGTAACCTTTTCGGATCTATCAATAACGCCGCTGACCTCTTTGTTATTCTTGACTGGATCGGACTGGCTAAGGGTGGGACAATCTTAATAAAATGGTCCAAGTGAGGGCATAAAAGTGACGAAGTGAAAAGAATATAGCCCACGCAGCTGGGCAAATAAATGGTGGGACGATCCCCTTATTGCGCAATTAGATAGTGAAAATTTAGCCTATTTTGGAAAACAGAATATGCATTTGGAAAAACTAGGCAATAAAGCGAGTTGGGCTATAAACCGGGTAGACAATAAAGCAGATTTGACTGTATGTGATGCTTGTTATCAAGTCTGCGAATTTGACGGTTAATGATTATGTAAAGACAACATAGGTTCAGCTTTATTGTCTGAATCTAAACGGAGTCAAATCCAAGTTAATTACCGCTATTTGTATGTTAACTTTGAGATATATCCACATCGCCTTTTTGTGAAGGCTCTCTGGACCTCCACAAAATTATGCTTGTCAGATTTCCGCAGATTACAATGGGCCACTGAACAGTATTCCACACAGAAATACATCAGTTTGGTAAAGTGATAAGTGAGATTCCGTAAGGGAAAAGTGATGGCAGGTATAACCGACATTTTCATGGCTTTCGAAGCTTGAAAGTCGCAATGTTCAGAAGTTAAAAGTTACCGAAAATCGCACACACATTTCGCGAACTTCCCTACAATGCGAGATATATACGCCTTGTCGTAATAAACTGTATGGCGATACTTGGCAATTGTAGGACAAAATATTACACTTGTCCACGGCAAATGGCATGTGCCCCAGTTGTCACCAAGAGTCGATGGCAAATAAGTCATCCTTAATGAGACTTTTGGCTTTCTTGGTACTTGCATTTGATTGTAAGTAGACGACTTTAATGTCATCAGCGAAGTAGTTCACGGTTCGCACAACCGAAAGTGTTTCCGGAATCCGGGTAGAAGAGGCGAATGGTTTTGTTTTTATTTACCAGTGACGAGGGCATAAATTGTGCCAGATATGCTACTGCATTAAAGGTGGAACTTGAGCTGCAATACGCAAACTGCTGAAGGTTCTCCAAATGCGTCTGGGCTGAAGACTTTTAATAGTAAATCTCCAAACTTTATTAAAAGCAACTGATTTTCAAGCGATTGCCGGGTTCCTTTAGCAGCTTCCTTTATTAAGCACTGGCTGATGATTACGTTTCACCAACTGTTATATGTATTGGGCTACTGAAGCGCAGGATGTTTAAATCTGCTAGATGCTGTGTCAGATGATTTGCACTATCCTGGTGAACTACAGGAGACTAGGTACCCGTAGTAGACGTTTCGCTCAAATGCAAACGGATTAAGTTCATGTGTAATTATAGATTGTTCACTAAATTTGGGTTGCCTGAGAGCAAGTGTAACTTGATAGAGGATTTCAGAAAGATTGAAATAGTATAATAATGGCGGATATGATGCTATAGTTTTTCCACAACCGGAGTTGAATGCTTGACATCCGGAGTTACGCTGCCTAATTATTTCAGCCATTTCCGTATTTCTGGGCAATTATAATTTTAAAGTAGGTTTTGAAGCTAGATATGGTTGAGACTACGCAATTCGATTTTAACATCAATATGCAGACATTCCTGATGCTATGTATTTGCTTTAAAGTCCTTTCAGGTCATTACGGTAGTACGGTATTAGTAATGGTGGTTCCCGATAAAGAACACTTGATATCATGACCTTCGTACCAAGAACTTCTTAATGCATCCGATTTTCACTAACGGGGTATAATATTTACAGGGTCCACAACCTGACTTACTATATGTTGGGTCTCCTTTTTAGGAACGTTTGCACGTGAATATACTTAGGCAAAATGTGCACGAATTCCAAAATCGTTTGAGATTGTGTGAATTCTCTCTGACAATTAGTGGCCAGTCTCTAATCGTTCTTTCGATAGTTAATAGGCGGCTGGTCCAAAATTAGACGCATCAACTCGGGGAATAATCCCAACTGTATTTTGCACGTACTTCATTAACGTGTTTTATGAACTCAACAGACGTACTGTTAATGCACTTTAGCAGTGGAATCCCCATCGCGCTTGGTACTTATGGATACATATCGCTTTCTGCCTTCCACCGAAGCTCAGCAGATAGCCTACAACGAAATGGTGCAGCTTTACACTAGCCGTGCTGCCATTTATTTCGGCTTAAGACGTATTAATACTAATCTTGGGTCTCTTACCATCTAGTTCGGAGATGTGAGTAGTCGTAACACCGATTTCCTCAGAACCTCATTTAAGGAGTGTTTCACGAATATAACACCGTTGTATTTTAGCAAGAATTGTTATTTTATGCTCATGGTATACCTTAGTTTCAGGAAGGCCTTTGACAAGGACGGTTCTACCTAAGATTTCCTTCCGGTGGTCTCCTAAGCTGCGGTCAATTTAATGACGTTGCTTCATTGGATATCCAGAAAGACACGGATGAAGCAGTGTTATTTGCTGAGTCGACCTATCGACAGCAGACTGTCTACTTCGGTAATGGAGTTCAATTTAAAGCACGAAGGTCTTGAATCCCCGTAATACTTAGAGTTGTAGTATCGCGCAACCCATAACAAATCCGCGAGTTGAAACGCTCTAACAACTAGGAATATGCTTTCATCCAACTACACACTATCATCTAACTTCCTATTCTCAAATGGTGTAGACTTTGATTCCGCGACGCTTGTGCGCACTACACATAGTTTATTTACTTGTTTCGACATGTCAATGTTAGTGATTGCTATACTCCGTAATCTACTGCAGGGACCCGGTGGTGCTTTCACCAAGAGAACCCAGTTTGCTCCATAGTTTCAATTCTTATGGGGGTTGGCTGCTGTAGAATTTAATGTCAGCCCTTCATGATAGCAACCGTAACAAAACTTACGTTCGCATCGTCTGTATTGCTTGCTGTGCAACTAGTCCGAGTACGGGACGAAGCCTGGCTTTAATTACTCCGTTTGAACTGAGAACCGGACAGACAGACGCCAATTCGCTTGCGTTATTGGAACAGCGGTTTATTTGCTGGGCCATTGGTGCCATTTTGACAAGGGTGCTGCCAGTCGTCATCTTCAGGATTCTGACATAGCTTAGTGCGTAGGTCTGGGTGGTATAATACAACAGAATGTTTATTTAAAAGCGCTTGATTATTCGAAACCGGTGACAAACCTATCATTGATGGCTTCGCAGACAATAGATACGAGTGCGCTTAATGCATCGGAAGCTACACTCATCTGGAAGCCAACGATATAAAGATTTGCCATCCACTAGCGTAACATCAGTCATCCTCGAAATCTTTTGATTTATAGAATATGACCTAAATTGGTTGAAATGAAACGCACAAATCCTGCCATGGCTAATATTGACGAAATTCCCACATTACCAGTTGAAAATAAACCAGTAACTTTGCAGAATAAGTTTTTGGATTCACTGATTATTAAACCCGTAAGTTCGCTACCATAAAGGATTGTAATAGTTCTTGTCCTTTGTGTAACCCCAAAATATTATCTTATTAGCGTATGTTAAACTCTCCCAAACTACCGCAAATTTTTGTATTTGCTCTGTCCATTCCGCCTTTTCCTTTGCTACCAACGGATGCTGTAAATCTTACTGTGAAGAGTTATTGCGAATGATGACGCGAGGAATATTGGCTCGCGTTCTAATGACTACTGTGGCCGAAACATGAGTAATAATGAGTATTGAATGTTGTTACTTAGTATACTTTTGCTGTTAAACATAAGCAATTTGTTTCGTATCTTCGTTTATCACAGTTAAGCTGAATTTGTCTGGCTTACTGAAACTTGGCAGAGCTCAAATGGGTCAAATAAAATTGTCTCAACTCAACAAGGATCTACTAATTTATACGGGTTAGAAAGCAGGGATTTAAAAGCCCTCTTGCGTAGTCGGGTTGGTTATCAAAAATCGTTAAAGAAAGAATGCAGTTAGTAGTTCCACTGTCTAAAAAATGGACTTATAGTATGTACTGCATTAGCCATGTACTCCGAGTATTTCCATAGGTTAAATGAGTAAGAGAAATAAACAAATGTATTTCGTGGGAGTGGGATGGAGAGTAGCGTCAAGTAAACTAATGTAAGTGGCTAAGTGCGTCGTCCAACTAACTTAGAATATGGTTATGTTGGGTGCAGAAACAACTGATTCTGGGACGGCGTTCTAAAATTGACACACGGGAATGGAAAATCAAGTTCGGCGAATTTCGTGGAGTGTACCCATAGCCTCGTTTACTGCTGAGTTGCAGTAAAGAGCGGCATATATGCTTTGGATTGTGAACAATCAAATCCGCTATAGTTAGGTCGCCTCGTGGACAGCGATACCGCCCGCTGAATACTAGCGAACGTTTCAGCCTTTGCTCTTATGGAAGGTGGCGCATTTCAAGAACGTATCTAGTAGCCTGATGAATAGGTTAGTCCCGTGCAGTAAGGTAGTGCTTCAGCCATGGTTGCCGGGCCTCATTGCGTCTTTTACATAATGACGAGCATTGGTATTGAGCATAAGTATGAAAATAGTAGTATCTATTTGTGCGAACGACCGTCATAGCAAGCCAACTTGCTGATTACCAGTTGTTGATGCTTTTGCGAATTGCTTAAAACAAGGTACGTCATTCTGAACAAGCAAGCCAAAGTCTCGTTCGACGGACGATCGCTGCGGGACATGCTTTCGTATTGTGTAGGAATAGATACTGTGGTGTCGTATGGAGAGTACCATTCATTTGTCCAGGTTGAACTGTAGCAGATTTCGGGTTGATTGCTCTTGTACCATGCCTGCCTGTAGCCATGCCGGCCAGTAGCCTAGAGGTAACGAGCATGTCTCGTAATCGGGCGGCACGGGTTTGAACCTGTTTAGGGGCAGGGCGACCCTCGAAGTATCGTTACCCTACGTGTGGCAGGTGGTGGTTGCGCGGCAGCGAAGCGTCGGTATTGCGTACCGACGCAATGCTGATGAGTTATCTGCCCTTGATGCACCATAACTAACTGGAGTACATTGTGATGGGCATCCGCCTGAATCCAGCACAATATATCTTACTATCGTCAGCAAGCAGTAGGAAATTTCAAGCTATTTGCCGTTCAGTCATTGATAAATACCGAAACCATCGTAGACCCAGAATTGATTGCTGTGCCACACGAGACTCAACTGGTATGTTGTCAGATAAGTAATTCCGGACTCTGATCATTCATTGTCGTTTCAGGTTAAAGTAGTTGACCAATTTCAAGTGCTGGTCACCGATCCCGTAACGTTAGAGCTTAGGAAGAAGAATCCAATAATATATAAAATATCGAATACCTTTAACAAACAAGTATATCACATCAACCGTCTCTCCAGCTTCAGTTAACTTGCTCCAACTACGCGGTACGGTTAATAAATGCGCTGTGCACGATCGCTGTCGGCGAAAGCCATGTTGTTCGGGAACAATAATGCCACAATTTTCTAGACAACACACCAACACGTCTGCAACTTAGGATGTTTTATACTTACCACAAATGCGGATAATTTAGTGGTCACCATTATTTTAACTTTGGCTAGCAGTTGCAAGTACTTTAGAGGTAGTAAGGGCGCGTATTTGATTAGTCTGATAGACGTGCATTTCACGCAGAAGCAAAATCAATCTGGTCCGCTTGTATAAAATCTCGCCTCTCAAGGTTTTCAATGTCGCATTTCGCGTGGAAAATTTTTGCAACAGCTGGAATACAGAATGCATCAGTTGACAAGTTTATTGGAAGATCTAAGATGCTGTTATCGTCGTAGTTCCATTGTGAGAAGCTGTGCGTTTATTAACCCTGGAGTACCTAACGCCGTCGTGTCATGCATAGTTCATCGAATGTTGTGAAGCTCACGGTCATGCTAGTTTCGAGGCTTGAAATCGCTAATTTCGTTCATTGATCATTTGAATGCCTGCAACTGAAAACACGTCTGCTGAACAAAAGGGAAGTTAAAATGAATGCTTTTAGGAACACGATGAACTCACGGAGCATTGCACTACATGACGTTGCTCATTTGCAACTTAGATGACGGGAACCGCGGAGACGACAACGTCTCAAAGAATGTATTGGTGTTGCTTTCCAGCTAAAGCATTGCGCCACCTAGCGAAGTGCAACGGACGTACCAGTTTACAGCCATATGTCCATGGCGATGCATGAATTACCTCGAATACAGATGTCATAACTACTCCTTTGATCACAGCATTTGCGCTGACTAACCACTACTAAAACAGCAACCATGTGTGGTCTCGCATCTCCAAATGTTTACCACTCAAGCATTTTATCCTGATTCCCGGAATGTGGTTCAATATACCGGAATATCTGTCACCATAGCCAAAAGTGAATGCATGGACAGCGTTTGTTCTAACATCGGGGACGGATTCTATTTGCAGGCGCCACCGTGGCTTACAATGCACCTTCCCCGGGTTACTTCACGATGGATTACGAGAAAGCGGTAGTCGAACATGACCGACTTACGATTTAGACATAGGGAGTACAGTTTGCTCTGGGCACAAAGGGAACAGGAAACAGTATATTCTGGGCATGCGGAGGACAACTAGCACACGGCAGAAAAGAGGACAACGAAAAGGAGAGTTATGATAAACCCGCCCAGGTGCCAAGTTTGACCTTCGTAAGCTTAAGGCAAGTGGTACGGAACCGGTTGAGAAAGAATCACGAGTGAAAAGCGGTAACTGACCTAGGCCAAAGAGCACGGAGGAGGTATTGGTTGCCATGAAAATAAATCAGATAGATATGCCTTTCTCGGTGCTGCTAGGATTGAACCCGAGCAAGGTAAGTGGAACGCGATTAACCAAGTCAAATGCGTTTATACAAATACAGGCTAGTTATAATGCGCCTTATAAATAAACACATATGGTCAATTAGCCAGGAATGATTCGGCAACCTGAAGATAGTGGGTAGTACGGGTTGCTTAAACTCAGCGATCCGGGATATTTGTTCACGAGGATGAATCAGAGAGTGTGACAACTACTTAATAAGGAATCCTTCTGGGTGAAGCTCTCGTCAAACGGAAGTTATCAGGGAAATGTTTGTATGCAAAGTGTGCCAAGTTGTAGTGAATATTTTTTGCAGGAAATAGCTGAATCGTTAACTTAGGCACTCACTGAATTTAACGTCTAAGTAGAAAAGAAATATTCCTATGAATATTCGTTTCACACACAATCCAAGGAAAAAGTGAATACCTTTCAAATGGTTACATCCTGATGGCTGTAGACCATGAGCAAATTAGAGAAATTAAACACTGATTTTGTACGCATAGTAACAGCTTGAGGGGGTGGATGTCGATAGGTACCTCAGCAACTATATCTGCAAATAGAACTGCGGAGGAGCTGTGACACCCTGAGCAAATGCTCACCAACAAAAATCATCCATAAAAAATTGAAATACGGCGTCGGAAAATTAAACAAAAAGCAAGGTATTGCCCATTTACACATAAAAGAGACAGTGCAATTGACGTCCTTTACATATGCCTGAAAGATGCCGTTAAGTATAGCGATTTCGTCGTTAACATTCACTCGCAAATAACTAGATGCCTTTGTTGACTCGATTAATGCTCGTTTAGCAAATTCTCGTGCTCCTGAATTGCATTGAAAGCCGTTCTAATAGGATTCGTGATCACAGCTTGGGGTGGTTTTATAGAGGCGTAGCGAGGTTTTTCAATAACTCCGTCATGTCTCATCTTTTCAAGTGTGGGGACGCAGTTCTCAAACTGACTTCTCATTCATCTACGCATTTCGCTAGAATTCCTTAAACCGTTGCCACGAATAGCAATTTATTAATTAAACTATCGGTATCCATCACAAGGCAGATTACTTTTGTAATTCCTATTGTTCCAACCTGGCCTACAACTATTGACACGTAATCATACAATTATCATTTGCCAGCTTTAGATTGAGAGCGAAAGTGACGCAAGTAGGTATCCCTCCCTCACACTTATTCAACAATATTCAGAGTTAAGGTTGAATTGAATAGCTTGGCCAATATTCAGCGCAACTCTGGAACTAAGTACTTAATCCATTATCTATAAGCGTCCGTCTGACGAGAGCTGAATACTTACCTCTTCTTCTGCTTCATGCAAATATTGGAGCGAGTCGATGCAAAAAGGTGTCAGCCAATGAGCTATGATGCGTGGCGAGTATCGGGATGGAAACTTTCACACATTTAAATGCGCAAGCCTAAACGCTTACTAAACCATTTCTGCTTGTGGTAAATATTGTGCAATCTTGCCGATTCCTTCTTGCTACCATATGCGGCACACAATCTCTTCGGTTCTACCACTCTCACTACTGGCCTGCAGTCAAATTTGTTCTTAAGGGCCACATCTTTCAAAATCAGGTTCGTAAACATTTCTTATTCCACTAGAAACAGTTGTTTTCCTTTAAAGGCACTAGGCCGATCCACAATATCCCTTAACAGCATTATCCTGGAAACACAAACTGAAATGGGACCAAACACATGAGACCCCTGGGATCGGACACCATGGTTGATGAATCGTCTCTTTACGTGTGAAATGGGGGCTGGAGATAGATCGAGAAATGATCATCCAACCAGCTCCGAGCTGATCATATGTGCGTACATGGGAATGTAGAACTATCGGTTAGTAGAAACCATCCGACGAACTTGGTCCATTAGCTCAAGGAGTCAGGAATTTGAGCGAAATACTGCGCAGCTCACACCTCATTCAACAACTAAGTACTTGTTGGGGATGTAATTATAACTCCAAAATAGACGCTTCCGCTAATATTCTACCTTCCTTCTTCGAGTTGTATTCTTGCTTACTCTTCCTGTGGGGTGCCGATAGTGCGAAAACTGCTGTAGAGTGCAGCAGATTGCGAGCAAGCAATACCTTATGTTTATCGACTACAAACAGTGAGCTGTATAACGAAAGGCATACATTTAACAGCGTTGGTTTTCTTTCGGAGCTTTAACCATTGTTGCATGTAACCAGCAGGCTTGCATTTCTCAACCAGAACATTTACACCTAAACAGCAGCGGTTAAACACATCTAGGTCGAGGGTGTATGAATCAAATTCAGAAAGCACTTCAAGGGTAAATAATTCTCTTCGGTAAACTCTAATGGGACCTAAACATTTACGTAACACTGATTGTGAGGAAAGCGTCACCTCGGGCTGGGATTGACTTCTGCGCTGTTTGAACGATCAACATCTATAACTTGAGACAGGGATACAGATGGTCCACCAAGTGAACTAAATAAACATGCATAGACAACGTCCAGTAGTCCAAAGTAATTAAGTAGTGATTAGAACCATCAAATAACTTAGCAACAATGTCAGTTGGCCAAGGTAGTAGTATTGGACGTATGAATCGTTTTTTTCACTTAATTCCGGCTTCGGATGGTAGATGTAGATAGCCTCGACGATAGATAACATCTGTTTTCTAAATGCTTGAGAGAAGTGTTCAGATAGTGAGTAGATGAATTTGAAGTATTCTCGGAAAATTTATGGCTACATTTAAGGAGGTGCGACATGATTGAGCTATCTGAGGATCTCATTTCGCCTTTGTCAAGCATTCAGGGATGTGCCCACGAATCCTCTAAGATAGGCGCCTTGTAGTGCGATCCACGTATGGTGCATCATAGGAGCACGAATACTGATAGACAATCATTGAACGGGTCAACGATGGCAGTCCATCTTTTTAGGGTCATGTAAACTACGGCTTGTTGTGATAAACAATTGTCAGGCGAGCCGCGAAATTGGTGTGCACAACAGCATCTTTAAAGCGTCAGGATAACAAATAAGCTGCAGAAGCGAACTTACATTGTATGATTGAAAAGCTTTTCCTTAGGAGCAATGCTCCTAGGTGGCTTCCGATTGAGTTCCTTCAAGTGCTTCATGATAAATATCTCAGGATAATTATTTTCCCCGAGCGCGTCACTGATTCACTGTACTACTTCGTTGACGGTATCCTGTGTACAAATGCCGCGAGCCCTGAAGACGAGAGATCTGATTAAACTAATCTTATGATGTAGAGGTACTACGCTGTGAAAGTTAGTGTATTGCTCAGCCATGTGTGCTTTCTACGTACTTTCTGCTGCATGATCCGTCCGAGTTACGGATAACTTCTACATCAACAATGAGCAATGAACAGTGATTTATCACGAGTAAAAAAGCATGTGCTTGACCAGTCAAGTAAGCTGGTTGGCGTAAAAATTAAAACTTGATGGATCATCGAAAAGTAAATCTTTATTTCAAGCGTCCACCGAGTTGAATGCACTTATGCAGAACGATAGTTTGAAGTGGGAATAGGATGTGCACACGCGAAATAATATAGATAGCTGTTAGGGTTCATTAAGTGTATGATAAATAAAAAAACGAAAACGCTCCCTCATTTGTCTCTTCATTTGACAGATATGACGTGTTAATCCAGTTTAGCTACATCCAGGCTAATTCCATTAACACTTCTGCCTGTATCCTCACCGCCACATTGCGCAGAGGGCTGCTAAGCACTTGGTTTTGTTTGCGTCATTTCGTCCTCCAAGTGGAACGGACTATATCAAGTACTGCAAGTTGGAAAGCGTTTCATTAAGGCGTTTTTAAAAAACCGTCAATGTAGGGAAAAAGATAATGTGAGTCGGAAGGGCATTCCAAGCACGGGACACACGGATAAAGAAAACGTTTCGTGACAATCAAGTCGACTGTTCTGTGTAGCCAGTATAAGCTGATGGCCTCTCCAGTTGGTATTTTGGCGCAGCTGCAACAGCGCGTGACATGGGTGAGTTCGGTTCGTTAGTATTAATTAAAACATAACGAGGACTCCTCGCTGACGTCGATATTCACCACTGTACAATAGCAGGGACTGCAGTCAGCTTTTTTAGGATAGATGAAACAATCTTCTAATGATTTCGGTTGTTCTACGTTGTGGAACTTCAAGTACACTGATGTCGTGCTTGCATCAAGGACGCCAGGCCTAAATCACATATTACACATGTGGCCTCACGTAGGCATTTAGCGTTTGCGGAAACATTGATTGCTCAAAATTGCCGAAAAACCTCCATAGGGTTCCAAGATCTTAACTGGCTCTTTTTTCTGCCTTTTCAATTTGTATGGAACAACCAAGGTTGATTCCAGGACCACCCTAAGGTCGTTTTCTTGGGAAGCACGTTTTAACTGCTGCTCCCCATGTCGACATACATAGATAATCTGGTGGCGTATGCTTACGACGTTGCATTTGGTCACCTTGAACTGTAGCCGGTTGTCGGATGACCACGCATAAGGCCTCTACAAATCCCTCTACAATGCCATGTGATCATCCGATATCCTGGTACCATGCCAGATTTGAATAACATCTGCAAATAGCAAGAAATTCGACTAAAGTACACTGCAAAGCTCGTTAATGAACGTGAGAAATAAACGTGGCCTTCGTACCGATTCTTGAGGCACGCCACACTGGACGCCCATTAGATCGGAAATGGCGCTGCAGACTCTCACATACAGCGGACGTTGAATGAGGAAGTTGATGATCCAACCGAGTATAAGTTCACAAATTCCATAGCCACGAATCTTGTGAAGGAGACTGCGGTGGTATAAAAGATGGAACCTTTTTCCTAAAGTCCAGGTAGACAACGTCGACCCCCACTCTGGCGTCGGCTGACTCTATCCAGCTTGCTGGGACTAAGAGCACGTTTTCAGTGCAGGATCGATTTCGGCGGAATCCGTGTTGCTGTGACACTAGGATATTGTTGCTCTCAAGCTATTCCATATGTGCCTCTGCAGTTATACGTTACATTACTAGAAATAAAACTGGGAGTAGAGTGGTTGAAAAGTAGTTCATTTGACTTCGAACGATTACCACTTTTATAAAGAGGAGGGTCTACTCCATGTTTCCACATTGTGGAACCTGCATTTTGTCGATACATGGTTGGAAGAACCGAGCTAATTTTCGGCAAGGTTCATGGCCGCTGTCTTCATGGCCTTCGGTTTGATGTAATGCACACCAGGTGAGCTGTGCACGCGCAATGGCATTAGCGTTCTTATCAAACTGGCTGCCGTGAAAGATACATGGTTTAACCCTAGTGTTGATTAAAGCTGTGTAAAAAGCGGATGAACTGATGAATTACTCCGGAAAGTATGGATGAGGTGTTTGCGAAGTACTTTGGTTGCATTTTGTGCAATTTTTGCAAGACCATCTGTTGCACGTAAAACCGGGATCCCGCGCCAAACTCTTTAGGGCTTTTTTACGTGTCTATACAACACCTTGAGATTTGTACTGAATTTCCACGGTAAGTTCTGCTTGTGCTGTACTTTGTCTTCGGGGATAAAGTTGTCGCAGTGGTTTCGTTGAGTTGTGTAAGCACCCCAGCTCTGGTTACTTGGACAGACTTTGTAAGCGCTTCAGGCTGAATCCCTTAAGACCACGCATTTTCTAGTACGGCTTTTTATGAACGAATTCACTTCCTTCGAATAAAGGACATTGCGTTCTCACCCATTTGCTATTAGTTCCGTGAATTGGGGGACGAACATCATCCAGGCGACATCGGGAGGTTTCTCGGCCAGGAGGATCCAGTTGGTTTCTTGAACGAGCTTGGCCAGTATATCGTAATGTGCAACGACCTGGGTCACAAGTAGTTCTCAAGGAATTACCTTGAGTAACAGACGTAACGAAAGAGAATCCTCGCGTGATCGCTTCGGCCAAATGGTGCATCTATGCGCACGGTGTCGACCATTAGTTCTTGGTTGGAGAACACAAAGTCCAAAAGTGAGGGTATCAATCGTTCGTAATCGCGTGGGAGGGAAGAAACGGTTGTACACAGTTACATCGGTGATAAGCTCTTGCAAATCCGCCTTGAATTGTTCGCTGTGCGATGCGGGAACTTCGATTGCGTGCACGTTGAATTCCCCCACCAGAAGAACGTGAGTGTATGTTCGAGCGAGGACTCGTTTCATCGCAGAAGCTAAGCTTTGATCCATTTCCAAGGTGGAGATGGCATGGCGGTAAAATATTGCTAGTAGACAGCACCACCTCGTATGTGCATACGACACCAAAGAGAATCGAGGCATTTGTTTTCTGCGTCCTCAGTGACATCATCATGCAGGTCGGATCGATAATACAGGAGCACTCACCCTCCTCTTCTAGGTCGATTGCTTCGGATGAAAGTCATGTTGGGTAGTGCAATATCAGCACCCGTGGCCTTGGTTTTCATCCACGTTTCGCTGACCCTAACTAGGTTCCAATGCGTGGAGACCTGAAGAATAGGAAGTGCGGTTGGCTTGCGGAGAAGACCTTGTGCATTGGTACGCAAGCAGGTGAGGGCACCAGTGGTCAGAACAGTGCTTGTGAATGCTCTTTTTCGGTGAGCGTTTTTGTCGACCCTTGCGGGGTCGGCTGCCGGTGGTTTTTTGTAGTACCGCTGACACAGACCACAAGGCCAGTTCAGGTTGTTATATAAAGCTCCCAGCGCCAACAAGAGAGTGAGCATCCTGTCCTCCTTCATCTGTCCATGTGTATTGGCATTGTGTCCGTTCTGAACTACACGGTGACAGAAATGTATTGGTAAGTTGTTGGCTGTGTTAAATTGTTTATCGGTGGCGCGTTGCCTATTGACATTATCCGTATTTCGGATGGTAGCAGTTTATGCATTTTGGCTACGTTTTGATCACATGTTCTGTCATCAGTTCGGTGTGTAGTGATACTTTCATCAATCGGGGACCACATCCTTTGTACTTGGGTGATAGCGGTAACCTTGATGTCGAATTTAAGACAACTTTTTCGAGTGAGAGTACTTCACGAATAAATCGCCATTCATCCCAGTCATGCTCTTTGACCTCGAGCTCGCTTAGTGACTGGTGCTCGAGGACCCCGTGAACAAGGATAGATTTTGCATCTTGTTATTTACGGAAGTCATCCGGATTTTGTTTGTATTTCTGGCGTTCGCTCCTAGGAACATCTGCAAATAATGGAACTTTGCATGTGGTGGTACGGAGGCGAGTGGCAGACAAGAGAGCTATCTTTGCGCCATTGCTTCACTGAAGTGTTACTTGAAGTAACCGCGGTTTACTGTAGCGTTCAGAGTTTGTTTGACGAACGAGGCTTATCATACTGACTGGTTTAGCTTTAACCCTTATTAGTTGACACAAGGAGTCACTGTATTTTGCCGTCTAATATTATATTTTATGGGGTTCGCCCCGGATTCAGTCACATTAGAGCATAAAACCGCTAGAGAATAATGGTAGTGTTCTATGTTCCCCTTTTTGGAGGGAAAAGTAGCTACTTTCTTTGGTTTTGTGTAACCAAGAGAGTAGTGACAAAAGTTGAGCGGAAAGTTTACACGACTTCGCTCAACGATCGAGTTAAAATAAGGCTGAGGGTTTACCCACAGCAGCTTGTAAATTTAGCCAACCCTTGTATTGAACGAGGTAGGTAAGCTTTGCTTATCTATCAGTAACGCCGCTGACATCTTTGTTGTTCTTTACTCAATTGGACTGGCTAAATGTGCGACAATCTTAATAAAACGGTCCAATTGAGGGCATAGAATTGACAAAGTGACGAGAGCACAGCCCATGTAGCTGGGCAATTAAACCGTGGGAAGACACCGGTTATGAAAAATTGGACGGTGAAAATTTAGCCTATTTTGAGAAAAGAATTTTTATTTTGAAAAACTGGGCAATAAGACGAGTTGGGCTATAAACCGAATGGACAATAAAGCGGGTATGACTGTAAGTGAACCCCGTTATCAAGACTGCGAATTTGACGTCTTATGTTTCTGTAAAGAAAACCTAGGCTCAGCGTTATTCTCCGAGGGACAAGTAGCTGCTTTCTTCGGTTGGAATAAGGATGGGGTCTTGAGTCAGGTGGTGGTATTTGCAATACTTACTCGTTTGACAGCGAGCGGGGTTGCTTTTGGTGGTGCCTCCGTCACATGGGTAGCAACAACAGACTCGTAGGTTTTTAGCCATCTAACAGTGTTTAGAGTGGCAGGTGATTCTGTCGAAAAATGTGTGGCGAACGCACGTTTATTGGCAGACGCCAGTGTCGGAGTGGCTAACGCTGGGTCGTCACTTTTGCACTGCTCTGTATTGGAGCTTGAAGTCGAGCATCAAGTTCGAGGCACTCATTTGTCTGGTTCATTTCGGACGGCTTTCACGTCTCGTGCCTGCCCTACAATCTTTGTCAGCTTATCGAAGTTCTGAGCCAACACAGTTATACGTCTGACTAGTGGTAGAGAAGTAGACTCAGTGCAGAACCAGAGTGAGAATCAGTTGTACTATTAAGCTATTATACCTGGCTGAGTGTAAGGCGAGCACATCGATAATGGAAGTATTTTCGACCGTTTCTGCATTTTATTCCGAAGCGCACAAGTGTTACTCACTTGTCTACATTACAACTAACGTTTAATTCCTAAGGTTTAGGCTTAGCCTTCTGTGGGCAACCAGTACGTTCCATTGTGACTGTCAGGTCTGCGGAAGCCGTTCGTTGCAACGTCTGTACTAACCTGCTGAATCCGAACTCCATCGGTCAAGTTGGTGGTCTGACATACACCTGTTCGATTGCTGTAGACCGAATCCAAGATGGCGGACGCAGACGGCAGTTAGGCCAATCAGTGAGATCTCCGACAATATTCGCAGAAAACCCACCAAATTCACACAGATGGAAAAATAGACTGAAAGCAAATTACTGGTTAAAAGTTCACACAGAGCAAACACGTATAACACAGTGTTCCCAAAGCAAAATTGAATACAACAAGGTAAAGCAACATTCCGCGGCGTCCGTGGGTACAGCCAGGCAAGTTAACCGGTTGCCGAATTCTTGTTCAAAGGTGAAGAGGAGATGCTCGCGTGCGTCATTGAAAGCTTTCCGCAACTGTTCCGCATGCTTTTCGGTATATAGCAACATCAACTGTGATGTGATATGAGACATGGCAGTCACCTGCAAATACAAAGGGAATAACTCTAGGGCAGTGTAAAATGTGTTTGATCGCGGGGGAAATACAGTACACAGCTGGTATGATGCAACTGGCGGCAGGGATTCGCAACAGGCTTATGCACATATGTGGTTTGTAAGTATCACATGTAAAAATCGAGTCTAGTAAATGTTGGATGCATATGGTATAAACTTGGATTTTTTTGACGCTCGGTCGTCCAACAATAACGGGATTTGCCTAGGAGGTTAAAATTGACATCCTGCAGTACGTTGCTAATAGTTGGAAAACGGGGAAGGGGAAGGGATGCGGGACCATTCTGCGTGAAATAAAATAATAACAATATGCATGTTAGTGGTGGGTCTACAGACTCCCTGTTGCGCCAATCATATCTAACATGCTCGTCACAGCTATCTTCCATTTGCAATCAACATTTCGTTAATATGGCCTTTCGCCTTCAAATTATGGCGCGAAATGAGCCGGGGTCTTAATGTTGTGCATTCTTCTACTTATCGTGCGATAACCACCATGTATTAGCGCTCATACAACCTAGATGTACTGAGGTGACTTAATCAAGTTGGACCTAACCACGATCCATTCATTGAGGCTACAACCACTGAACAATGCAGATTAGTGACTTCACCCTATAATGAACACTAAGGAAAATGGAAACGAAGCACTGAGGAAAGACGGTAATTTTGAAATGTTGAACACACACTTTGTTGTGGTTTCATTTTTCGAGACATAGGACTACTTCCAGCGGTATACCGGAAAAGTTCGGCGGATAAAACCTACAAGTAACCATTTGTGCGATAGGGAAATCCTGTTTTCCGTATGATGACAGAGTCGCCGGTCGCAATGGCATCACGTGAATTCATTGAGTTCCGAACAAATATGGGGAACTTGATCGCACCTCACGATACGATATGATTACCTATCAATACCTATTTGGTACTTGGGTCTCTGGTGTCGTTGGGCCAAAATATTGAACCTTCACTGAATGCCGCATTTATATCCAAGTATATCCTACATTTCGAAGGCATCACCAAGCAGATGTTGGACGAAAACTGTGCATGGAATGGACCTCAAAAGTAGAAGGACTAAGAACACGTGAGTTCTTTCAAACATCAATTCCTTGTTCGGTTCCACAGTCAATTGCTTTTGCATTCATGGAATACACTTCACGCGGTGCTTACTTGGTGTGTTCCCACTAAGAACAGAGAGTAATGGAGAATGAAGCAATTGCAGCGCGTCCACATGCCAGCTGACGATTGTATTTCTCTTTCTATTTCCCCGCAATCATGCACAGTTATATGCTGGAGTGTTGGTATATGACAACGCACAGCCGTCTTGTCCGTTAAAGCGACAAACACTGCTCTTCAAGATAGCAATAGTAATTAGTAGTTCATATTTGTCTGTAAACCAGAATTTCGACTTTGCTTCAATTGGTTTATTCAGATTTCAGCAATTCGATGCAAACGTCGGCCATTGACCGCGTGTGATTATGGTAGGTGGTCACTTAATTAGTTTGTCCCTGATGGACAACCGTTCGACGTCTTCCATAGGCCGTTGACAAGCTGATGCTCTTAGCCCCTAACAACAGCTGAAGAGGGATTTGTTTCACTCACCTAAGGACCGCAGGGGCAGTAACATAAGGGTTTTCAACACAAAATTTAAATCACATCTTTCATTCTTTGATATTTCCACAATTCTTGCTACATCTTAATTTCCAGTTTAGCATACTTCGGACATTCAAACATACTTTCCATCATTCCCGCAGATGTTGGAAAGCTCAGATAGGAAATAGGCATTCTAGCATGTTGAAAAGTAGCTCATGGGTTTTTCCAACTATTCATCGAAGGCCCGCAAATGATGTATACTGGGCCACATCCAAAAGTCGCTGCACGATAGTTTGCTCGTGCTCAACTCGGAGCTAAACGAAAGCATCCTGGGTGCGACATACACATAATCCGAAGCAATTCATTGGACCATCAAATGCTACTATTGGTTCAGTTCTTCTGTGCGTGAAAACAGAATTTTGTGTGTTCGCAATTCACAATAACTGAACGCATCGCGTTGTACATGAGGTTTCATTTTCCACGCCTACCAGTGCGGGTCGCCTGTCTAACGACTGCTCAGTTGAGGTGTCGTGGTGTACTTTGGGTGAAGAAAACTATCACATCTTAATCGACTTGAGAGAATGTCAACCGATAACATCCCTCTGCTAATTGGTAGACCTGAAGAGGAGCTTTTTATTGAAGGTGAGTTCAAATTAACCTTCCTCCCTCTTGCATTTGATCCCTTTGTAATTTAACCTTATATGATTATACCGGCCTGTAGATGAATCATTGAAAACAATTGTTTGCCTCAGACTGATATTCCTGATTAATAAGCACTTTCGATATTTTTAACCTTCGCATAGTAGGATGCAGATCAAAAATCAAGCACTCACCAAAACTTTTTTAGTTTGCTTCTTCCATACTTATATATAACTAAAAATGAATTCTAGTCCAACTTGAGATTTTCGAACTGCGCAACGATTTTTTCCGTAGTGAAGTTGCTGTGCATCAAAGTTTGGATTTGGGTTTGCTTTGATGAGAACCTTAGTCAATCCGATAACAATAATGTAACACTCGAGTTTTATGGCAAAAGCGCAACGCTTAGCAAGTCCCGTTGTTTGGCAATTATGGAGGAAATAAAAGCTTATGATGTAGTAAAAAGCATTTTGTTGATTCAGCTGTCATATGTAGAAAAACTGAGATGTTGGCGTGATAAAAGTATAAGGACAAAAATTGATTGGTTTGGATTTTGGAATTCAAATTACGATTTGTAGCTCCCTAGCTAACAGAATATAAAGTGCAACGTCAATATTATGACGCTTCGTCAAGTTCCTTGTGGAAATTGTCAGCTTTTGAGCAGTTACGACATCAATTTGCCGATCGTTCCAAGGCTTGCACACTCGCAGGGAGAATTATTTTCTACGACATTGAAGCTGGCTATACTGTATTGCCAGTTTCAGAAGATAAACTCTTAGTTGCGTGTTTTGGTTCCGTTCTAGCAGCGGGAGGTAAATGTGGTTTGGGTGGTTCAGAATCGAGTAAAACATTATGAAGTCCACCAGAAACAGCTAATATCGACTGCTCTACATTTCCATGGACTTCAGTCTGTGACAAGGCAGATGGAACAGTCTCCTGATGTGCTTGGTTGCCCTCTCTCGCGCAGTCTCCAGAGCAACCAGATCTGGTTTCTGCCATTGGTGCCACAACTACATGGCGTATTCCACCTACAGTAACACGTAGGCGCGACGCATTTGTTTAAAAATTGAGTGGTCATGCCGACCCAACAGTCCGCAAATAAGACCAAAGTGCTGATTGACGGTTCGCAACGCCTTCTCTGCTCATTATAAACATCGCAGATAGTCCTGTATCAATATCACAAGGGCAAGCTCCTGAGATGCGTTTTGCAAGGTGCGGTCTCCAGGCTTGTACACACTCACTGGCTTGTGCCGCAGGTAGACCACCTGGCAGTAAGCAGTGCTCACACGGAGTAGGTTCCTTGTTGGCCGTTCATTAATGTAATCCAGATGGTGTTGGTGTAGCTCGGGATCTTCGTTTGATATTAATCGCTTGCCAAATCATGACGTCATCGGCGAAAAGGAGGAACTTGTAGAAAATAACTCTTGTCAGATTGTTGCTAAACACCAATAATAGGTGATGTCTTAATACAGAGCACTGTGGAACATCACATACTATCACAATCTGTTTAGAGATTGATCCCCTAACATGGATTTGTAGCCTTCGTTGATGAAGACGGGTCCGATATAAACAATAGTAAGATTTCCGATTCCGTAGCACATTAACCTAAGAAAAACAATGCAGTGATCCAGGCGGTCAAATTTTTAGAGAAGTGCAGTTAAATGGCGTGGACTTCGACCCCACCATCAACCACTTAGGTCCAACTACCGCGTGCAATCAGCAGGTTGTTGGTGCCTGTCCGGTGTTGACGGAAGTCATGCTGCTCCGGTGACCAGACGTTGCATTTTTCCAGGTAGTTTATTAGAGCCCCAGCCACGACCGCTTTCAACAACTTCACGAGCACAGGGAGGAGAGTCAATGTGCGGTAGTTTGCAAGATCTGGTCGGCTATCGCATACAAACTTTGGGGTGATGACGCTATGCATTCACATGTTTGGACTTGATGTTAATTTAAGCATTCTTGGAAGAACTGCGACAGTGGCTTGGCTAGCTTGGTGGCCGCAACAGTCAGTGCTTTCAAACGAATGCTGAAGGCTGGGGAAAGCTGAAATCACGCAAGGTATATAACTTTCCTATCACAGTGGCTGGGTTAGAAATTACATGTGTGAAACACGAAACATAATCATAACAAATTATCTGGCGTGCAGGTCAACCTGATAATAATGGTAGCCGGATAAAACGTAGTGAAAAGGATTGTCGATGTGAAGCCAAAACGTTGTGTGTTATATGTTTCACAGAAAGAAATCGTAGAGCACGGCAAATTTGAAGGACCCGCCCCAAACTTGGTCACCGATAAGTTAGACAGCCACCTGCACATTAAACAGCCAGCCAGACTGTCGATCTGTCCCGTCGTGGCACATCCCTAGTGCGCACAACTTTCGACTCTGTCTGTGGCTGAACCAGTGAGGCGTTTGTTTGAAACCACGGACCTTCAGCATTGAGATATGAGGTTCAGGAGTAGACCTCCATAAAGGATTGCCATATGAGATGCAACTGCGTTCCTCTTTCTCCTCCATGCATGTCGCTAATGAGCATAGATTATAGATTGAATTTGGGGCCTAAACTAAGCATATATCATCACGCACGTTAGATCGAAATGCGGTCCCTCCCAGTGGATCATTCAAGGATAAGAATTGTTTCTCTGTATTATCGACCGATTATTGCTGATCTACAAGACACATCGTTAATTAGAGCGACGCTTCCTTGGCATACTTTTCTCCGCAGTTTGCGATCCCTTTGGAGTGTTCCGCTGAGCTTAAAGATAGTAGGATACGGGAAGGACGAAGAATTAGATAGAGCGTGGTGAACCGACTCATAATTAAACAGATTTGGAAAGTGACTGATTTAAATGAATTGGATATCTGTGCAGTTTCGTCTGAAAATAGACACTACACTCAATAGGGCTAGTGTGCACGTATTTAACGATCACTACTTTATCCGGATCGGAACGAATCAATTCCCTCAAAGCTTCTTCCTGGGGCCTAACTATTCACCATTGTCTCTGCTAAGGTATTTGTTTCAGTGATATTTACTTTCACCTACTGTGTAAATAAGTAGCTCGTGACCAGCAACGAATAAAATTCCAACATGTACCAGTGAGCTTGGAAAGCAATTTTAAACGGGAACTTGAAGTATTCGGTCTACTGTTCAGTGTATATGCCTTTGGAGTACACGTTCCCGAAATCTTGTGGGAAGCGTGAACTCGGTGAGTGGCCCCCAATGAATCCGGCTGCCCCAATCAATAAACGGTCTGTTATGCCGTGCGCTTGTGGAGTCCTCTCAATCAGCTTGCTCTCTACCGTTTGAAGCATACACTTAATGCTTACGAGTGGAATACGCTATCACCGACGTCCCAGTGTTTTGGAACTATAGTTTCTGGAATCTGCAGCGAAGCTGACTATTATGGAACATACCCAATACCTGCGTTAACTGATAGCAGGTCGTCTATGGGTGTTTTTCAGATGGCATTGAAGTCTACACCGCGGGAACGAATAGCGGAAACAAAGCCATATCTGCCTGCACCTCCTGAAACCCGATCACTAAGTAGACATGAAAGCCCAGCAGATGCAGCTCTCCATTCAATTGATATTTCCCTCTCCAAATAAAGCAAAAGTAAGGCAAAAGGCCCAATCGCCATCTTCACGCCCACATTACCTGATACCGAATATTGATTCTACGATACGAAAGCCTTCGTTAGTCGGTGTTTTGGTCTGTAAGGTGGGCCTTCTTGCTGCTTAGTCTCGGACAGAACCCATTTTGACACGTGCTGCTTCACACAGAAACTTAGGATACTCACGGATCAGACAATTTATCTAGACTTGCACTTACTTACTAAGTATGGGTGTATGCAGTGGAAGTAATTCCAGATAGGCTGCGTCTCCTGCAGTAGAGGCAGCGCCAACTTGTGATTTCGGTCGATGATTACAACTTCGGCCACACAGGAAGTGCTTTACGTGGCAAAGATGAGATGTCCCGGATTCCTCGGTGTTGCAGAGCCACCTTTAAATAGCAACTTTAAAAATAATGTTTTCTTGCGTTTGGTGGGTTCAGGTGTCTCATTTCGCTGAGCTGGTTGTGCTCCTCGTTGAATCTCCGGGCGTAGTCATGTGAAGTAACGTGTTGGCAATCAGCGCTAGTGCATCGACCATACCATCGAACATATTCGTCTGCACGACTAAATAGGATCTTCACAAGAATCCACATTGGCATGGAATTAGTAAAATGCAAGTTCTGGACGCACCGCAATTTTTTCGGTAGACAGAGAGTTGTACATGTCAGCTCTCCCTGTGACCGATGCGAACACTCAAATAAGGAACAGATTTCTTTTCTACAGCTTTGCAGGGATATGTCATGTAGACATGCGAATAATTAAAACGCCTTACCAGCTGTGTGATCTACTTGTCTAATGAACGGAATGCCAAAGTTGCGTACACGTAGCGTTTGGAGTAGGGCAACCGAGCTTCTACTTCGGTATGCCACGTCCTATCAACAACGCAAGGGAATCCGCTAGTATTTTGGCCCAGCGGGCTAACTATGGCTACTCTAATAATATGATGGGATGCTATATCCCTGAAGTGAAAATCGACATCTTCTGACCAAGAAGCAGTGCATTCCTAATCCACTCAACTAGTATTGGCAACGATCACCTGAAAGTTTCCACCAAATTGCACGAGTACTTAGAGGCCAGGTGAAGGGGACGTTAATAAATAAGTATTCCACACCAAACGATCGTTAATTTATTAACAAGATGCAGCTTATTGGGAGTTTCGACCAACCTAAACGGATCTTTTAGTTTGTGCAGATTAAACGGACCTAGTATCTGTCAAATCACATCCATTATGCCGTGAGCTAGTTTATGCTGGGGAGCGTTGGGATAGTGTAAAAATTGGGGTGTAATTTGTAGCTACTAAGGTTTCCACATGTTCCAATAAGACATGAAAAATATCTATGGATGTTTAAAGTGAAATCCACACGCATGTTTCAAACTTTGTGTCTAATCAGCTGCACGGATCAATCAAGCAGCTTTTATGCCGATCTGCTGGGCAGTGCGCTCAAGCTCTTTGACTCTTTCATTCTGCAGCAGATATTTACCCTTATGTGAGGCGCTCTATGATACTTTATCAAGGATTTCAGAAATAGTGGAACTCCAATCATTACAATTCTTTGACTCCGCGGCGAAATATAAAACGATCATCACGGTTTAGTTTCGATTTCCACATCAGCCTATGCCGAAAGTTTCGTGGAGACTTTGTGGTTGATTTCGGTAGAATGAATAGACCTAACCCTTATTAGTCGTCAACTCCTGGACCTTGATAACTGAGTCGACATAAAAGCCGAGCAGAAGCAGCCAGCCAGCAAATCATACGTTTGTGGAGATTTTTCTCTTATCGAAATATTCAACGGTGAGGCACACGACATAGAAATCGTTACGAGCATATTTTAGAGGTTTGAATAGTGACCAGAAGAAACAGGAAGCTTCCGGCATTCATTGAAATGTTTTATACTCACCAAACAATACCATAATGTTGAAAAGTGCTCTGTGCAACAGCTTTTTCATAAAACCACAATAGGGAAATTCAGATGTGGATGTGGAAAAACTAACGGTGTCTACCGATACTCCGTGCAATCTGTGGACACGTTTAGTACCCGTCGACAACTCTCACCCGACTGTCATTCGTGCGATTTGCTAATCGTTAAAACATCGGTACACTAGGCTTCTGGTTAATGTTCTCTAAAAAGACTCCTAGAAGCAGTTGGAGAAGAGGTGTGGGGACAGATCAGTGAGTGTGGTTGTAAATGCTACTGAAGCAAGCATGTTGACTCATGGTATGCTACTCTGCCTCAAATTCGTCCATACAGCTCAAACCTGAACAGTCGCGTATCAGGCGAAGTTGAGGAACTGCACCATACTACAGATCCTCCGATATATTGGCTCCAAAAGCAGTTCAAATATTGTTTCGTGAATGGGAGTCAATGTGCGTGATACTTTCATCACAGGCAATACCGTTCGGTGTTCAGTTTTGCTGTAACAACGTGGAAGGCACTTTCCCACATCCCAAGTGGGTTCGTCATATATGGAAGCCGTAGATGAATTAGGAAAAAGTAGGTACCTTTAGGATAAGGACGCAAGTTGCACCATTTTTTGTAAATCTACACATAAATGACGGTTATCAACTTGATTTAACAGCTATCAGATAGTTGTGCACTTATTCAGAGTCGGACAGTGTTAATGACCAGGAGGATATTATGATTTGAATCAGACAGGAGCTTTGTGAGCGCCTATAGGAGTAACTTATTGCAAAACTTGTTTCTTCCAGGAAAACTACTAGAAATTCGGCCAATTTTGTCAGGAAAGACCAGTATGTCACTGCACTTTTTTCCACAGATTTTTAGTAGAGGATACAGTAAGCAAGGAAAAGGTTCAATAGTATAAAACAGAGAAAGCCCGATAAGGTCAGTCAGTAAGGCCACCGTTGTTAAGCCGAAGGAAACGAAGCTCTGCGTGGGTTGGTCTTGCTTTACTTCCCCGCGCTAGAGTTCGGCTGCCTGCAGTTTGGGCAAACTTATTGCTGTGCACAGATATTACGTGGTTTTCATCTCGCGCATGATTTTTTCCCGGCAAAATTCTGACACTGCAGATGAACGTGCTGCTGGCGCTGCTTAAGTCCCCAGGTTCCGATTGGACAGTAGTTGGAAAAATATGTGCTTATCCACATGAACAATCGGATTCAGATATATATCTGCGAATGTAAATTAGTAATGTAGTATACTTTGCTTGGGCAGTCTTGGCCCAGTTGTCTCATTACGTGGCAATGTCGGCGGAAGCATTGCCCTCGCATCATATAGGACCCATTGATGCGGCTTGATCAATATACCCCGTAGTAGCACAGCCTAGGTAACATGGTGATGGTGGCCAATGGCAACATCCAGCTGATTTTAATTATTCAAGACACATCTGAGTTTGGAAGGGAGTCCCAGCGTTGGCCAGCTCGAGGAGAAAACATTCCATCGGCATTCCAGGGGGTTGTGTTTTTCACCCAATTACAACCAGGTAAATATGAGCTGGATGTTTTGGCTGAGTTTTAGCACATGCAGCCAAACGTGATTGGGACCGGTCAATATTTGATGTGCCAACATGCCATCGCCTAGCATCCTTCAGTAGCCTCTACTAAAAACTCCCAGTAGTTCCAGAATTAGCTGATAAGAGTGATTGTGTAGGCATTTGACATTACTTTTTGTCATGTGTTGTGGTTCCTCCAGCGACTCTACTTAACACTGCAACCAGGTTTGTCGAGCTCGGATAACGTACGCAATGTGTGGGCGCAAGTAGGATTTGTGTATCATTAGGAAACTTGATGGAACGGGTGTCCAGAATGTCCTTCGCAGCAGGCCGACGGACCGGTTACCCTTTTAGGCAGTTGCCTAAAACTTTTGAACAATTATGGTCATTCCGGATGAGCACACCAAGGTCTTGTGCTTATGTGGCCGTCTGTGATATGTGTGCCATAAGCATTACACGAAGATATGCCTATGCCGTAATTGAACAGCTTGACATTTGTCTACATTGGGTGATATGGTTTACTGAAGTGGTCAGTTCATAATCGAGTTGAGGCCGCGCTAGAGCTTTTCATGGTCATCCGGTTCCCTGTTTGCTCGTCATATGTTGATATCAGCAAAGAAGAATATTGTATAATGCATTACAGAACAAGTAGGAATGAACTATGCACAACTAATTCGAAATATGTTTAAAAGCATAACAAAATTTTCCCCCTGGAATATCGTCATCGTTCTCATGTAACATTTAGGTATCTACCTCACAGTATTGCAGGAGTCACAAACTAGGATATCATCGGTAAGGTGAAATCGTTCACTGAATCGAATAGCGGTAAAATAAAAATCCAACAACGTTTTGAACTGCTGCACTCATGTGGTCTCCATTACATGATCTAGCAAACTGTTCCAAATATTTCCACTCTCCGTTTCAAGCCGAGTGTGTGGGGAAAACGCTGCACATCCAGCACTTCACGTTTCGATCTGTGTCCGCGTGTTCTGCATGGCCTTCGTTAGTGCAACATTTGTCTCAGCATGGGGAAGTCACCGAGGTGTGGAATACAGTAAGTCATAATGAGGTCGACTTGCACCCGACGGTAGGACAAGGTGTAGAGTCCTAGTTTCTCGCACCGGTCTTCAAACCCAAGGCCACCTATACTCTGGTTGAGTCTGATAGAAACGTGTTGGACCCGTTTTATCTCTTGTGCCTTGCCTCGGGTAAACGGATAGTAGGCGGGCGAACGGTACTCTAGCATTTTTTCTAATGATGAAGGAGAACATGCTAGTGGCAACCCATTCAGACCATGTGCCGAAGCTACGTTTGAGCGCCCAAAGCAAGTGAAGTCCGTTACGATATAGCCATTTTGTGTTATCCACGGACTTCAAAACGTAGCCCGCGAGTACACCTAGGTTCTTTACGGATGGTGTGGGATATAGCGATTGGCCGTCAGGAGTGTAGGTTCAGCCGTCAGTACCGTACCCCAAGTTGGTATATACAGACTTGGGTGCATTGACAAGGAGATGAACTTCTGTAGACCATGTGGGTAGGCGATTGGTGTCTTGTTAAAATACGCCACAAACGTCGGGAGCGCCATTCTCTCGAACTTTTCATGTCATCCGCACATGGCAACCCAATAAGCTGAGGTTGACCTTTGATGTGGATCAGGAACACAGTGGGCGCCAGAACCCTGCCTTGAGGCACGCCACTTGTAGTGGTACACCAGCCAGTTAGAAGGTCGTCGACCCGTATCCTCCACTTTGTTCCAAGAAGAACGCTGCGGCTCCACCCGTGCAGTGAGACACCGACGCTGCACATGCTGAGTTTGGTAAGGAGGCCCTAACGGCTGACATTGTCCAACGATTTATTGAAATCCATGAATATCATATCAACAGACTTCGTCTTACGTATTACCTTCAACCACTCAAGCTAGGTCACAACAATTTTGTAATGCATGAGCGACCTTGCATGAAACCGTGCTGTGCGGACGTCAGGAACCCTTTTGACTATAGCAATTGTAGTAGTCACATTATTACCAGTAGCTCAGTAACCTTTGCCACAATAGGTGTCAGGCAAGTCGGCAAATATGTATCTACTTTGCTAGGGTTGCCGATTTTTGGATAGGCTTCCCCATCGAACGTTGCCAGTCCCTCTTCAAAGATCCCTCAGACAGGGACCCGCTGAAAATGTCAGTCCCGACAAGATAGAGGCTGGTCAAAATGATTTGAGGATCAGTAGGTGAAGTCCTTCAGGTCCGGCAGGTTTGATGCCGTCAAAGCTGGCGAGTGGTTGACATACTTATTCAAGGCCGCAATCCAGACCGTGGAGTTCGGTGAAAGCGGTACATTTAGCAGGGAACAGACACCCGGTCATTTGCAAATACATAAGCGAAGTGCGCCGCCAAAGCAGAGGCACGCTCTGTGCTAAAGTTCAGGATCAGTCCGTCCGGGCCATCCAGCACAAGCACATTACCAGCCACTTCCGAGGTCTCTTCACGCAAGCAAAGATTTTCTTTGTAGTGGTCTTCGCGGCTATCGCGAGCTGCTCTCTGCAATGGCAGCAGTTATTGCTATTTGCACTGTTGCATAGGTTCCGCTGACTTTTATACTTATCGTAGTCATTGGTAGAGCCAGAGTAGAGGAATCTGTCCAACAGACTTCGCAGCCTCCGAGTAAGATTTATATACTCCCTGTCAAACCAACGTGACCTAATCAGTCCAAACGTCAGACATTTCAACGGCTCAGATTTGGACTTCAAGCATTCCAATCCCACTTTTATATATGTACAACGGTCTTCCACAGATGCAGCTCGTAGCAGAGACCAATCCAGTTGGCTCATGGCTCGAGCTAGACCGTCGAAATCCGTTTTCCAATAGTTGTAAGCTGGTTCCAGCGGACGTAAATATGGCAAAGATAATTCCATATCAGCTATGAGCCCTGAGTAATCGCTTGTAGGCAGGGGCTCTAGGATCCGAACGTCAAGCGCTAGTTGTTCGTAGCCCGTTAACAGCAGATCTAGGCAGGGTGGGGTTGAGCA
>CALYDF020001363.1:0-39411 GCA_944474145.2 Dicrocoelium dendriticum
AGTGGCAGAAAAACTGCTTCCAAGAGGATCTTTGCCTACGTGATTTGGTAACTGAGGCTTGAAGACAATATGCCATCGTTGAAGGGCTCAGGTGTATAGCACTACCCTCAATCAGTGATCGTGTATTTTCATTAGCGACACACTTCACTGCCGTAGTTGCAGGTGAAAAAGTGTCTGCACCGCTTTCGACGGGCCTCACCCCTACTTAATTACATAGCCTGGATTGTGACTTTGAGAATGTGCGCACGATGCTGGATTTTTTACGACGGGTATAAACGTGCCGGGCCAGATCTAATCACACATTGATGCTAAAGTCATTATCGGCCATTAGCTGACCTTCCGTGACTGAGCTGTTCAACAGCTCGGTATCCACTCTGTCATTACTGAGCGACAGGAAATGCTTAGTCATAAAACCAATACAAAAGTATGCTGACTTAGGCAAAATATACAACTACTGGCCAATCTATCTGAACGTTATCTCGGCCAATACGCTTGAGCTAGAGATGACAGGTAATCTAAAATTGTGCGCTTCCTAAAGCTTACTGGCGGCCGTGCAGCAGGATTGCAATATTGACTAGTCTTACATAACTAACCTACTGTTGAATAGGCACGAATGGTTGCATAAGCTGAATTAGAGGAGGTCAACAGAAGTTATGTGGAACGGGGACTTAATTCAACAAAAACATCAACAACAGCTATTTTGCGATATTTCATATTACTGATAGAATCCGAGTAGCTCGAAAACAACAAACTGGATAACTTCACCATCAACACAATCCCCTCGGGTTTAATGCGGGTTTCCGTCATTCTACCACGCTCCGACGCACTGCTGGAAGCATTCTTCCACGATGCTCCTTAATACCAGCGTTGCTTAGAGCAATATCAATTGAGTATGAGGGCTGTTCTATTATCGTGATTTTTTCTCGCTCAGTAATGTCCGGGTGCCCGGAGCGTTTTGAGCAGGAGTATAGTCATGAAGAAGCATCCACGATTTGCTGTCATAGTTATCGTCTGTTAAAGCGCACTCAGCGAAGCAAACGTTTCAATAATAATGCAAAAATAATTGACACAAGTGCTACATAGACAATAGTCAGGTTTGAAGTGCATGTGACCCAGGTGCAGTAACCGAAAGTTCATAATCTAATACGAAAAAGGAAATAACGCAATGCCAAACATATCTGGCGACAAATAACATGTGCCCAACATTTACAGATCACACAGTGAGGCTAGGGAGGGAATATTAACAGTCCCTTCACAGTGGGAAATGAAGGGCCAGGTATCAGGGGGAGGAGTCTGCTGCTACAAAGTAAACAAATTGGTGGTTTAACCGAGCGATCCATCTGTGCCTTTCACGGATGGGTCTACAAAGTTTAATGCAATATCAGTAAACAATGCCGACTTTAATCTAATTATCCTTAAGACCGACAACGTGCCCCGCAAAGTTGGCTTGTTACGGTGTTGACGACACCTAAGGAAAAGGTATACCTCGACCTCCCATTTAAGGGTAACCCCACTTCAACGAGGGCAACCAAGCGCTTCCTCTACGTCACTCAGATAATGTAATGTGCTACAGATGCTGTGGTGATAAACAGCATAGGAACTTGAACCTATCAGCGTCAAATCACACAATACTCACTAATCCGATTATCCCTGCTGCGTTAGTTAGATAAGCAAGAATGAGGGGGGTTTTGAATTCCAGAGTGAATGCATCCGGACCAAATGGGTTCAAGGTGAGGTCAGCCATTTCGCGTCCAATATTCTGTGTGCACGCAAACGTGAACATGTTTTATTGACCCCTTATCTGCTTGACACCGGCTCCGCATTTCGGCTGCTATTACGTAATCCTAATCCACGCTTATTACGGTTCGCGTAAGCCGTGACGACAAGCCAGCTAAGACCTGCCCTGTGAGTGCAGAAACAGTCAGTTTTTGACCTACGAATACCCCGGTCTTAGGACGATTGCCGCCGTTCATCTCACAGCATTTCACTGATTGGGAACACCCTTGGGACTGTATAAGATAATTACTAATTATTGTATTGGTACTGATGAGACAATACGAAATGCGTGCATTTATCAGTGATCGTCTCCTCATTGTTCTATTCAAACTATTGGAGGGAAATAACTGTTGTAAAAAAAACAGTTTATTTCTCGGCGGTGCGCGAGACTGTGACGGCATAGGGACAAAGCAATGCTGACATGAATTCCCTGAGGCCGGTCACACATGCAATTATAGTGTCCCACTGACGCAAACCGAACTTTGGCGAAGTATGTGAATGGATGGTGTGTATCCGTTCACACGGGAGTTATACTGTGCGGCCAAATTCAGCAACACGTAATGCCCCAGTTAAAACGCTCGCATGTGTTCCCCTGTGGTCATGGTACGCTATGCTACGTAAGGACAGGCTGTCAGGGCTTGTAGCAAGTGTCCATCCAGTTGCACACGTGGCCACTAGCTCTTTTCGCTACTTAGCTCCTGCTTCAGTCAAGTGGTGGATCAGGTGTCTGTCGCCACCGTGACTGTGCAGTCAACCATTGCTGACCCCGCACGTACGTCCGGTCTGTGGCTGCGGAGTACGAGGCTTGCATGCATTACCTGCCGTCCGGTTAGATCAACCCGCCTCACTTTTGAGAGTTACACCTCATCTAATCTGTTCATATAACCGTTGGCTTTTGCGATGCACGCTGGATCAGTGATCAAAACTCCGTGGGTTGACCGTAACTCCCGCCTACTTTCCACGACAATATCCGGGTAAATCACATGCACTCGAGGTAAACCTACATCCCAATTTAGGCGAAATAGCCCCTCATTTAAAGTTGCTGTCCCGCTTTCTTAAAAATGCTGGGCAGGATGTACTAATGTACCGATTTGAGGACGTAAACCTCAGAATATCCTCCTTTGATCAGTATAATGTAGGTGGAATAGCAAGAATCAAAGAGTGGCGGTGCAGGCACACCATAAGGTAGGGAGGCAGAAGGCAGTGATTGCCCGGAAGACAAAAAGACCACTAAAAAGGGAACGGAAGGAAACGGGAACTGGCACAATCAGGGAGAGCAAGCGGAGGAACATTGACTTAACGGAACGAGAGAAAAACGGGGCATGAGGGACGTCCGTTATTGTAACATCCCGGACCAACCCCAAGCATTGTGTGTTGCATCCACGTTCACATAAATTAAGAACTATGGAAAGAAAACCCGGGCCGGTCAGAGTGGGACGCGTAGAAGTGGAGATACAGGGGTGTAATGGGCGGGGAATACCCTTTCACGAGGCCCCCAAAGTGCATGGTGTCGCGAGCGGATACCCGGAGAGATGGTGCGTCGTGGGAAGGAAAGGTGGTCTACGTCTGTGTGGGGATTCATATAGCTTGAGTTGGCCCCAATCAAATTTGTCCTTCATTGCCGTGCCGTTCTTGTTACAATAAGACCGAAATAACTAGGCCGGCATGTTTTGCGTGATAATGGACTGCGTGGGTGGAGAACGCGGCAAGGAAACATTTTACTACGATATGCAATGAGGGAAGAAAAGCGATGGTGAGATTCTTGGAACTTTAGTGGAGAATGCCTGCATATTGTGTAGCTTGGTGGGGAAACCATATCTAAACTAACGTGTAAGATGACTACTCAAGTGGAGAGCAATTTACCATCCATTAAGTAGGACACGCGCGACAACGACTCGCAAGTTGAATTCACTGGACGCTTAAATTGACGATTTACACTTATGTTTACTTTCATTTCAACCATCCTACTGGACTTGTAAAGCAATCGCACACATTTTGCTGATGCCTAATACATGTAACTAGCCCAAGTAACTAGTCCGAGCAGTGTTTGCTGATTTGTCTCTGATAAAAAGCTTTACACAAACCTATAAATAGCGTCTTCGTCCATATATATGTACATATATATATATATATATATATATATACATATATATATACATATATATATATATGTCGCAAACATTCTTTTGCGATATATTCTATTATGGAAGATGCCAATGACTTTTGCACGTACGCCTGTTGAACTGCAGCACCAACGAAGACCAATAGTTCACTGTTTTTCAGCAAGGCAACAGGATTTATATTATGTCGCTAATTTGCTATCGTTTTCTTCTTCATCTCCCATGTAGTTCAGACTTTATTCAGACTACTGAGAAAAGAAAAACGGACGCAGATTCTAGGGTTTCATTTGCTACTTTCTCACTATTTGACTTCTGACTTGCAACTGTTGTGCACAATTAATAATCCGTCCACACTAAGCTTTATGTCAGTACTCCTGCCCACGTAAGTCACTCTTATGGACCATCCGGTCTAGTTTCTAGTCATCCGCGAATGTACTTGTTTCAAACCTCTATATTTTTGCCAATGGTGTAAACAGTTAACTTGTGATCAGTAGCCTGTAAGATCATGATTTCGTCCAGTAAGACATGGACTATATGTATGGCGAACGGGTAATCGATGAATTTTATCGACCAAGCAGTATATATCTGTTGGAAAGACATGTTCCCAAATTTGTGTGAGAAGTGAGACCTCGGTGCGTAACTAAAACGAAATGGCCTGTTCGAAGCAACCAAGTAATAATCTGAAGTGCGAACAAACTGCTTAAATATTTCATTTTGCAGTAGACTTAGCGCGTGCAATTGGGACACTTCATCATGAAGTTGTTAAACTATTGTAACATGTTCGCGCCATTCTCTGAATTCTGCGGCGAAGTTGAACCTCATGTAACCTCTCCCGCTTAAAACGTATTGACTGGGTTGTGGATGGAATCGGTGTCTCTATGTTGAAAACAAACAGTGGCAATCACATCTTGTAGCCGTTACCTTCAGAAGACTAAGACCTGTGTTATAGGTTTGGTTTGTAGCACGAGCACAACTATGATTGTTCCGAACCACTCTATGCTTGCTGTTCTTGGCAATCCTAATAGAAGTGGCTACAACTTATTCCAAGGGTAGTCTCGCACTGCCACTGTTCCCTGTCGTGAAGCTGCGCTTCACTTCCATCGTACTCATGCAACCATAGGAATCCATAGGCACAAACGGTTCTGGCTGTAGTGTCAGGCAGAATTATTCTAAACGCTGCTTTTTGCAGTTGCGTTCACTTCATGGACTGTCTGGAAAGATGCGAAACAAACAAGCTCCGTCATGGGACGAGCAAGCAAAAGCAACACTGCTGCCACCTCAGCCACGGAGATTAATGCAATCCAAAGAGGCATGCCTTCACGCCCTGTGGTAGCATGCGATCGCCAAGTTCGACAACTGACACTAGTTATTGAAACTAGACTATGTGGAAAACGACGGCGCCCTTCAATAGGGCGGGTTTAAGTTTATTATAAGATGCGTTCGGTAGGATGTCGTAAGCGAATCAGTGACATCAGTACCAATATGCGTTGGGAGATTCGAGGCAACATGAGAGAATATGGCGAACTGTGAAGTAATAAGGCGGCATTGAAAAAGTGCTTCTAACTGCAAGAACGAATACTTGGGTCCGAAGCTTTGAATGGAGGACCTGAGCAACCTAAAACATTTTCGGAGTCCTAAGAAGAAATTCGGTCGAGGACCTAGTTGAAGAGAAATCGGAAAATGTTAGAGTTTTGAGCATTCAAGAATAGGAGGTAAAATCCAGAAACAGATTCAACACGTTGTTACTGCTTGTAGTGAAAATAGCTACGCGAAAAGGCTAATAGAATGCTTGGTCGGTTACGAAAATGGTAAGTCCAAAGTTCGGTTAACTCTAGGTCCTCAGTGTCCGAAGTTAGTCGTTTGCCTCGATAAGTAACGTAATCCGATTTGGCGATAAATTCCGCTTATCAGATTCCAAGCAACCTTGCCGAACGATCCCGATGAAACACGCGCAGGGTACGGAAGCATAAATGCGGAACGAACTAATAAGTGTGTACCGTTTCCGCTAAATAAACCAAACTGCGCAGGCAATAACAGAAGATGAAGCAGGAAAGTAAAAGTTAACATGTGGACGCTTCAGAGCCGTTCACTCTCATATATGACTGCCCCAATGCGTCGAGTAGAATAAAGATCCTGTCGGCAGATATTAGAATTCTTGGATATTGCATGTTTCATAAACTCCGAATCTTACAAGATGTACTAAGGGAACCAGTTAAACAAGTTTTATACTCTTTGTGTCATCCAAGTTTAATTGTACAAGTGCAAAGCTCCCGATGGGCAATGCCCATTGTCTCGCCATTGCAGTCAGATGGTCAGACACCTAGAGTTTGTAGTGAGTATCGGAACACCGTTAATGCACGACTGTGTCAGCGTAGTGGCAATACAGTGGAACATAAATTCATTCTTTCCAACTTGTGTGGTCCTGCAATTTTCTCGAAACCATACTTAAAACACGACTATTCACAAAAACTGATAATTGATTCACCCAGTTAACTAATTGCCATTACTACACCTTTTGGTTTGTGTCGTTATGTTGTACTTCTATGCGATTAGTATATCAGCAGCAATTTTTCAGGATTTAATGAATACAAAGCAGTTAGTTTCATACAAGAATTTGAAAAACAAGGAAGGAAGACGAAGGCTAGTAGATGCATGCAGTGCGTATTGTCTCCTCAGTAACATTAAGAATAACTGATACGTATATATGTATCTAGCAGTGGGTGCAGAACGAATGAGGGAAGTTCACACCTATGTCCAAGGCAGCTTTAGGCTGACAAATAATTGTTTCTTAACACACAAGTCTGGCTTAATCCGGCTTAGAGCGACTGCCAAAGTAAACTGAAGGAAGCGGGGGTTAGTGTGACGCGACACAATTTTAAATGCTGAGCCCAGCTCCATCAGGTGACCAGGGTCTAATAGGTGTCTGCCTATCGAAGAAGCCGGCTGTCTGCGCTAACACGGAATCTGACGAGGGTAGGCAACCTGAGCAACTTTACGCTGAATGCATCATGGTACATGCTCCTTTATTCGGGAAGTCAACGTTCTATTAGTTCTGCCTAAGTAACTGTTTCTGCAGCCACATACGTATTGGTATACAGAGTGCGAGTTGGCTCCAACAGGCTGAACCCATTTCGTTGGAGGTATGGGCAAATTTCGGGTTCGGTTGATGACGACAACTTGTGCAGTATAGTAACTTCCTTGTGAAGTCGAACTTATGCGGTTAGTTTTCGTCAGCGTGGATAAAGCGCATTTGAAGGTTAACACGATATACACTTTCTTCTTTGCCCTGGCGATTGGCTATGTTTCTCGATAAATCCTCCAGGATAGCCGTTAGCCATTAAGGAAATCAATTGTGGAACGCATTGAAGCCTACCAAGTTTATGTGCTTTTACATTCCTCTGTCCTATGTACTCAAGATTTGCGCCTACTAGCATATTGAAGCTAGTTATAGACGCTACGGTAAAGTAAATCCTATGACGAGTCTTAACTATGCTAATGAACACCTACGATTCGTTTAAACCTTCTTGCATCAGTGTCGCAACTGTGTTCATTCTACCACTGTGGAGCTACCTGCTGAAGTGTGCAAATCCTAACAAGCTGATTTTGAGCACTACTGAAGTGCCCCATTTCAGGGG
This sequence comes from Dicrocoelium dendriticum, assembly GCA_944474145.2. Classification (NCBI taxonomy): domain Eukaryota; kingdom Metazoa; phylum Platyhelminthes; class Trematoda; order Plagiorchiida; family Dicrocoeliidae; genus Dicrocoelium; species Dicrocoelium dendriticum. The sequence goes on from CALYDF020001363.1 coordinate 7,532, forward strand.
CACATATTTCCGACCCAACTCCTGAATGGTTGTGGGTAATCTCGGAAGTCTTTTAGTATGGATATTAGACCTGGATGATTTGACTGTGCACAATCGTTATGTGGACCAGGTACAGTTAAGTGACCCAGGTCTGTCGACAGAAAGTTCAAGTGCTACTGAAGCCGACACTAACTTAATTAATGCAGCATCCATTCAAGATATTGAAGATGAGAATTGGCCCACAACCTAACGGTTGGTCTAAAAGCACGCACAAATTTTATATACGTCAACGTACTCCTAACATCATCGCAAGCTCTCACTTGTAGAGTAACACACAAGGCTTATTAATGAGTTGGTTGAACCAAAGAAATAACGTCCCACAAGCGCATAACCCCGTCAGGATTACAGAGTCCTGATTAAACCGTGAAATAATCCATTATGAGATCAATTTACTGGGAATGTCTCTGTATCAGAACGAAAGAACCGAAAGGGGTGGTGAAGTAATAATTTATTACAATGCAAAAGTTCAACGCGAAGTTATTGAGCCCCAGAAATACTCGCCCATGATTCGCTTTGATGTCGCGTATCGTTGCGGTACAACGACACGTAGCTTGCAGCAACAATTTACCGCCAGCCAAACTCTAGCTCGGAAATGGACTCCAAACTGTACCGCATTCTTTAGGTTATTTTGAACAAGTCCTACAGTGACATTCTCATTTTGAGAAAATTTGATTTACGCGACATTGAAACGCCAGCAACCGAAGGTACACAGTTAAAAGCCTGTTTGAATATGCTATTTTCCAGCTAACCTCTGTACAACCACGTCATCTCTCCAAGCGGATTTTGAACTGTTAACAGGCCGCTGATACTTAATATTGTGCTTGTAAAAGAAGAACTCATATACGGCAGATTAGTTACACTGCGTAGCAGTGACTATGTTACGTTGTTGTTTGACTATGCATGCTATGCGGACTACCCCGAGGCGGAGGACGATAAAGTATATTCTGACACGCACTAAAACGTGTTGTTCACGCTTGGGGCTTCTCAACCTAATACTCCCCCCAAATGTCACCTTGGAAACCTTCCCAAATACGTTTAACAAACTGGTAGCGCATGCGTTGGATCCGAAGACCTCCCATCTTAAATCAAAACAAGTCATTTCTGAAAAACAGTGCACGTAAATGTATAACCTACAGGGATTTGTTATTGCGAGCTCACAAGGACTCTCCGGATGCCGACAAGTGGACTGCGTACAGGGCATATCGTGCTCTCTTTGTAAACAGTAGGGGGATTAATTAGGTTTTGTGCAGGTTCATCGTGATTCGACACAGGCGGATAGCCAACACACATCCAGGAAGGTGCTAGACGACAGTTTCGTCCTATTGAGATTTGTCATTTGCGCGCATCCGCCGAATCCTGCTGGATTGGAACCCACGACCTTACTCTTGCGAGTCAGCGACTCATGTCACTGAGCCAGGGGCGACGGCAGCGGACCGCCATGACTGATATCTAACTGCGATATAGCGCGGCTTACCCTCCACTGTCTCTCATGTTATGAATGTGCAGAGGACAGGGCTGGCCGCCAGAGCAAGCACTTCCATTGGGAGCCAGCACAAAACCTACTAAATTCCCATACTTCTTATAAATAATCCCTAGTCGCCTTAGCAGCTTACATGCCACTTCGACTGGTGGCGGTTTGCAAATGAAGTCGTTGCTCTGGCGGTCATCCCTGCCCTCTGCACATTCATAATATTATACACAGTGGAGGATGAGCCGCGCTATATCGCAGTTAGACGTCAGTCATGACGGTCTGCTGCTGTCTCCCCTGGCTCAGTGACATAAATCGCTGACTTGCAAGAGTAAGTTCGTGGGTTCGAATCGAGCAGTATTCGTCGGGTGCGCGCCAATGACGAATCCTAATAAAACGAAACGGCCGTCTAGCGCCTTCCTGGATGTGTGTTGGCTGTCCGCCTGTGTCTAACTGCGACGAACCTACACAAAATCGTGATCCTTTTATGCGAAACACATACAAGAGGACAAGCTTACACATCACATTACACAGACCGTAAACTCCTATACAGACACGTGCCGGCCTCGGTAAGATGAAGCGCGGCACCTCAGCAGTGGTCAAAGCTGATGGATGCATGCGGTCAAGAATGAAAGCAGCCAACTCTTTATGGTTCCATTATTACCATACCTTTCGGAGAGTAAAATGTCCAAATATTCTCCTCATTTCTGTTGCTGCACCGCTAGGTTTATCTAACATCAACTTCACTGCAGGAGCGATATTGAAGAATTTATTACCCATGCGTATCCACAGTTCTGCTAGAATCGACAACATTCACCAAATGCTCTGCAGGCAGTAGCCTGTTATCTAGTAAATCCATTTTCCGTTTTCTATTAGCCCTGTCTAGAGGAGAACCAAATTCCAGAACCATGGAAACGAGGGGCCATCACTCCTATTCATAATGGAGTTAGTGGCCTGACCCAAACAAGTTCCGTCCAATATAGCTGCTTTCATTGATTTTTCAGACTTATGGAAACAATCATCACGGCTTTTCTAATACATAGCTGGAAAACTCCAGCTTACTAGGGTCAAATCAGTATGAATCCCGTCAACAGCATTCATGTACTACTAAACTATTAATAGCACGCAATAGCTGGACTGAAGCAGTTGATGGTGGATCAGGGGTCAAGGCCATCTACCTGATCTTTCCAATACGTTTGATCGACTCGATCATCATAGACATCTCCAGTAGTTCGAAAACTACGGCATTGGCGACCCAATTCTGTGTTGCATAACATTATTCTACACGACCTCAGTTGTATGCAAGGATCCGGGAATCTCTCTTTTATGCAACCTATCTGGAGTACGGTGTGCCACAACGCTCGACGCTGGGACCTAATCCATCCTTGGCTTTCATGAACTACCTAAGGAGATTAGTTGCTTCCAGTTTCCTGTTTTTCGGGAATGATATCAGGAATCCGTGCGCGATTAGAGGACGGGATGATTGGGAAAAGCTCTAATGAGATCTTAACGCGATTTCGAACTAGGCTATTCAGAATGCACTACCATTCAATGCAGACAGAGGCCGAGTTGTTTAGTTACGTCATGAACCTGACCACACGTATTGGCTTGCGGCACGCTGATTGTAGACCAGCTCTCATAACGTATTCTTGATGTGTTTAGACAGAGACCTTAACTGTCCAGAACAGTCTGAGGGAACTGCGAAGTATGTATGCTTCGAAAAGCATTCGGGGGCTTCGATCCATCAACCTTGCCGTGAATGTACAATTTATGCTTTTTTCCTCCCGTTGAATTCGCCATCCAAGCCTGGCAATCTAGGTTGAATGACTACCAAGAGGTTCTAGAGGCACCATAAGCAGGGCACAGCGAATGCCATGAGTCTTCAAAATCACACTTACCAACGAAGATTAAACTGCTGGGAGATTTCTGCGGACGGAACCGAAAGATTCGCGGCGATCTCATATGCGTGTATCAAAAACTAAGTGACTCCAGCCACGTACGCCGCCGTTTCTGAAAATTAACCATGAAACTAAGATAATAGTTGTTTGTTTGGCACTTGGTGGACTATACAGCCGCCTAGTTTTGACGGAATTACTTTTCTGTTCGGGTTTGCCAACCGTGGAACACTCTTAAACTCGGTTGTGTCCTCCCTTACTGTGGATATTTCCAAAACGTCGATTGCATGTTGCTTATTTCCCATCAATTTATTAGTTAAACTTCACTATGGTAGATTACCTTAGTCATATCCTACCGTATCTTGACGTCACATGGATTTAAAGAGACGACACACAAGCGAGTGTGATTACTTTACATTTCTCCTATTTTACGCCAACGTTCATTGCACATCATGCATTTCTGCATGATTTCATTCAATTTTACTTTATAATAACTTTTTTGTTGACGCATTTGACAGGGTGGATGCTTGGTAGATTGCTCACGTAGGTTCATCGTATTCCCCCCACCACTTTAGGGGACTTGCCAAGCACTTGCATTTTAATCCGTGATGAATCATGCTTCATTGCACATAGTTTGCTGAGACGTGCCACCGTAACACTGATTGTATTAGCATGTCATCCAAGGAGATTGTTTCATGAATATAGCAGCATTGCGCTTTATCAAGAACTGTTATTTCAAGTTCATCGCAAGCTTTATTGTCATTAATGCCATGCGCAAATATGGTTCTGTTCGATGCTTCCTTTCGTTGGTCTTCTAAGTAGCGTTTGGCTCCATTACGCTCATCACGAGCGATATCTGTAGAGACACAGATGAAGCATACAGTTCTACTTTTTCTGAGATTGACACGAAGGTAACTATTCCAGATCCCATTACGGATACGTAAGATGCGCATCGAATTAGGAGATCATGACGACTTCAAGATAAACCCCAGAAGAATTGCAGAAATCCCGAGTTGCGCTGTTGCTACAGTGGATGTAGTGATTGCAGATATTGTTCCTGTTGACAGTTCTATTTTTGCATTACCTAGCGAACTGAACAATAGGGACCGCCTGTTACGGAATTAAAATATGATTTTTCTCCCCATATTTCTAAGCTAGATGTAAGTGGAGTTTTGCGTCATTATCGATTTTATGGTTGATGCAACGATATTAATTTTTATCGTAAGTTACTTATCCAATGATATTGAGTGACCAACTCATACCCAAATACCTTGGAGTTTTGTTATCCACAAACAAAAGACTCAAGTAAAAATGGCCGGAGTTGATCTAGGTTAATGCTTAACAATTACAGACCGACGATTTCCAGATGAACTAGTTTGGAAGAGGACACCATACAGGACCAGTGCCCCTGAGGTAATCTACAACTGAATCTATGCATACAACCGCAATCAGAGCATCAGTGCAATATGGCAATCGCGCCGGACTATTAGGGTCAACATACAAGCCGGATGTACAAGCTAGTCACGAAAATTTCTTGAGACATGAGGGGTCACTGAAACTACGCCAGACAAAATAAATGGCTAAAACCACATGAGAGTAGATGCAGAGCCCTAAGCAATGTGCGAAATCTGTGCATTGGAAGCGGGGCTGTAACTGGGGCGTAAGCGTACGACCATGGCTGCAAATGGCGGGACTAAGATGGGAAACAGTCCTGGCGGGGCTTCGCGGTCATACAGGTAAATGTGAATGAAAATAGACGTTTACTTGTATTCAAACTGTTGTTGATTGGTAGCCCAACCGACCGGACGATACGGTGTAGTTTGTGGCGGAGCTAAAGATGATGAACTACCAATAGTGTACTCCGTAAAAGGAGGATCTTTTGTTAGCAGAGGGGAATCTGCGAATACTCGCACCTAACTAATTCTACCAGATGCCTTAAGACATGCGCTAGAATGCTAATGGACCCAATGCATCGTAAAAGTCGAGAATATGAAGTAGTGAACGACTGCATTGAGTCCACGAGTTTACAATGAAATGCCACCGAGATTACTGTTGGTCTACTTAGTTTAAAATATTAAAGGACCTACCTGCGTTGGTCGTATCATGTAATGCTAGTAAGTCTTCCGGCACTAACTGGAACGCTAGGATAATGTGCGTGCCATAACATTAGGAACGGTTGGCAAGGTGGACAGAAAGTGGCTCTTTGTTGGACTACCGTAGTTTGGTTGTACAGCAGTTTGTTTAGAGGAGACGGTGTCGAAGTTCTCGTACCTGTTCTAGACAAATGGACGCCAACAACAGCGAAGCGCTATTGCCTTATATATTCTTGACACTCTATAGAGCAGTACGCAAGTAAGCAACCAATATAAGGGATCTTGTTCGCTTGTTTGGGATATCTGCGATGCACCGTAGAGGACGTTGTCTTCAAGCGTTAATGGCACCATGGATTATGATTTGGCGGGACCAACGCGGACCTACTGGCATAGATTTGATTGTGTAGTTTGACACCATACGCAGTTTATAAAACCATAAGAACCACTAATGAGCACTCAGTGCAATGTACGGCATTCAGCGCAACGCTGCTTGGAATCATCTTATACTTTGTGTACGAAGAATACTTTGAGTGACACTTGGTGGACGGTTCATCAACTCATAACTAATAACAAAGCCACATCTCAGCGTTGCCTGGGGTCTGGACTTTTGAATTAGATCAGGATATTATCCTTAAAAAGTTGAGGAAATGGTGGAGCCAGGTATAGGCATGGTCGGCTGAATTTGGAAGAAGCCGGTAAAAAATGTTCTCCTAGCAGATGGAAATGGGATGTTGACCGATTTCACAATGCACACTCTCTTTAAACTTAACAGTAGATTGCTTACGACTTAAAGCGTGGGTGCTGCATTTACCGTAGTCCCAGTAAAACGTATAGATACTGGACTCGTCACTACCAGTCTCCAGGTTGACAGCCAGCTACACATCAGGAAATGATTCACTGTCTATTTATCTCGTGACACACCAGTAGTATGCACAACTGCTGACTCCGCCTGCGACAGAACACGTGACCTGCAGCACAAGGTATGGATCACACGAGTAGCTGATTGTCATACGAGATACGGTAGTGTTCCTCCTGCCCTGCCATCCATGTCACTAATATGTAGAGGATATAGATTACCCTCAAAGCCATGCAAATTGCAATTTGTACAGCATTAAGGACTCTTTTGAAATAATCGAAGACCTAGACCAAATCAGCCTAGCCGACAAGGTTATGTGTTCAGTGGACGTTCAATCGTTATTTACTAATGTCCCCTTGCTTGAGACAGTTGATTACATTTGCCGCCTGATAGAAGAGGAAAATTTCTGTCTACCAATACCGACAGACCTCCTGAGACAGTCCCTGTTACTTTGCACGGAGAATGCCGCTTTCCGATTCGACCACAACGCGTATCGCCAAATTGACGGAGTAGCTATGGGTAGTCCGTTGGGACCGGTACTGGCTGATTTTTTCATGCTGAAGCTTGAGAGGAAACTAAGTGGACAGATTTCTCAGCTGCCGTATTACAAACGATACGTGGATGATATCCTTGTTTTCGGTTCCACAAAGATGCAAATCGAACAACTAGTAGATCAACTTAATAATGTTCACGCCAACCTGAATGTGACTTTTGAATTCGAATCGAATGGGCGCCTTCCGTACCTCGACATTCTCATGAGTCGCAGGGATAATGGGCTGATTAAGCGATCTGTATACCGGAAGCCAACGTGGTCCGGCCAATATCTACACTTCACTAGCTTCTCACCGACGGCACACAAGCGCGCGCTAGTAAAAACAGTATTCACTCGGGCCAGACGTATCTGCTCCAACGACTGCCTTTCTGAAGAGTTAGAGCTGATCACGAAGACACTTAGGAGAGTGGCTACCCAAAGCGATTCATAGACAAACATAGCCAAGTTAGACCGCCCAAGGAGATGGTGTTGACAGCCCCTAAGAAGAAGGTGTACATTGGGCTCCCATTCAAGGGTGACACTGCAACGAAAAGGATAACCAAACGGATTGTCTCGGCCATTCAGCGTACATACTGTGCTGCGGAGGCGGTAATTATCAACAGAACCCGAAAGTTGCCGTTACCTTCAGTAAAGGAGGATGAACCCGTCGGCGCCAAATCCCATTGTGTCTACCAATTTGTGTGTGACTGCGGTATCCGTTACATCGGCTGGACCGAACGGGTTTTAGATTCCCGAGTGAAGGAACACCTACCAAACTGGGTTCAACGTGAAGTTACCCAATCCACTTCCGATGATACGTGTTCGCGTAAGCCACCAGCGTCCTCCATAGGCAGGCACATCTTGGCGACTCGTCACCAGGTCAATCCCTTAACAGCTTTCCGGATCTTGTTACGTCATACTAATGCACGCCTTTTACGATTTGCCGAGGCCGTCGCGATAAGCCGAATTAGACCAGCTTTGTGTGTCCAAAAGCAATTAGTTGTCAACCTGCGGTTGCCGTGGCCGTAATCTGATAACAATGACCACAACAATAAATTTGATTGGTTTGACTGTGCCCTGTAAGACATATAAAAGGATTTCCCTGTTATTGTATTGGTACTGACGAGATAATACGAAATGCTAGTATCTGCCAATATTTGTCTTCTCATTTCGTTGTTCAAAATACTGAAGGGTACTAACTGTTTTAAATTATGAAATGTATTGCCAGTTGCTTAAACTTGACAACTATCTGAGGTGATTTGACCTGTCTTGTGTCGGAATCGTCCAGGGTGTGTATGCAGTGTATGAGTGGTATTGTTAACATCAGTTGATGCAGCTGTCGATTTTACCAAAGAATTGAAAATGAGGTACAGCACGGATATGGGGCATAAAGATACTGGAATGAGGGAGGAGTAACCAGAGCGAGATGAATTGACTTATTCTAAGACGGATATGGAAATGGGCTGATTCAGCGAAATGGAATGCCTCTGCAGAAACTTTTATCTCAGAACAGGCACTGCTCTCAGCGGAGCTTATGAACGCTCAGCACTCCATCTCATTCGGGTCTTATTCTGATTTTCTGCGAGTTTGTCTTAGGACCACAAATATTGTCCCTGCTAAGGTACTTCTTTCAAATCTATTTACTTTCGCATGTGTTGCATATACTTATCATGTGTCTGCCTACGATTAATAACACGACTTGGTCAGTAAGAAAAGAGCAATACCTATGAATGGTCAGCAGGAAGACCAGAAACTTTTCAACAAGGCAATGTCTGTGTTCGGATGACATGTTCCAGAAACAGTGTGAGAAGGGTGATCACGGTAAGTATTTTAGGATGAATACGACTTCTCGAAGCAACTAGGGATCTGATACAGCCGTCACGTAAGGAAAGAATTGAAGTTGATGATTGTTGTATACGAAAAGGTCACTCTCGGAAACGGACTGTTGTAATCTGAACAATGTCTAACTGGGTGAGTACAATAAGGTTTCGCAAGGAGAAGGATGAACCAATAAGGAAGTAGAGAATTAGACGCTTTGTGTGTGTGTGTGTGTGTGTCTGGGTTGTGTGCACGTGTCTGTCTAGACTAGACGCCCAGACAGCTGACAGAATACACAACATCACCTCTCCGCTTAATCGTATGAGGCGTCAAAACCATATCGATACGGTCGTCTTTGTTCTCGGCTAGTCCTGCGGAGCTGCGTGCTTTGCGTTGTCTCGTCAGTGAAGTTGGGTGGTATTTGCCTCGTTCGTCTGATACTTGTGAATAATCGCCGGGAGTTGACTGTTCGGCCATCCTCCAGCCGGTAAGTGCCTGGCCCACATGCATGCATTATTCTTATCGGATCTGATAACGTGGGTTGTCCTTTTGATGCAGCGTTTACCTTCACGCGCACGAATGTTCCGGGCTGGAGCGGCGTAGTATGCTTCTGGTAAGTGGTCTGATATCGATGGCGACGATCTAACTCTTCGGATTTATTGGTTGCAGGAATTGGAAGTGCGGCATTCAACTTTGTCCGAAGGACACGCCCAAGCATGAGTTCAGCTGGCGTTTTGTCTGTAGCTCGGTGGTGTGCGGTTCGGTAAGAAAATAGTGCTTGTAGAACTGCATCCTCCCAACCTGTACCAGATAAGCGAATAGCTTGGATACTCTCTTTCAAGGATCGATTGAACCGCTCTACCATGCCGTTTGCCGCTGGATTATACGGCGTTGTACGTGAGTGTCGGATAGTGTGAAGTTGAAGGAACGAATGAAACTCATGGCTTGTAAACTGCGGCCCGTTGTCCGTCACTATCTCCTCTGGTAATCCGAAGCGGGAGAACATATATTTCAGCCATCGAATAATGCTGGCAGCAGTCACCTCTCCACACAAATGGACTTCCGGCCACTTACTGTAGAAGCAGGTCGCTACCAAACAGTTCCTTTGATGCTGAGGCGCTGAGCTAAATGGACCCATGATGTCAACAGCTATCTTGGCCCACGGTCGCATAGGATAGTCAATGGGTTGTATAGGGGATGAAACCGGCCTTGAACTCTTGTCTGCCCTTTGACATGAAGAGCAGTCATGAACAAGGTTTTCTATTTCGTGTGACATTTTGGGCCACCAGAAACATGCGTCAACCTTGCGTTTCGTACTAACGATACCAGGGTGGCCTTCGTGAGCACATGGCATGATCTTTTGTATCAAGCTCCGAGGAGCCACAAACTTTTCGCCACGCATTAAACATCCATCTATAACTGAAAGTTCGTGACGCAACACGTAGTACGGACGAAACTCGCCTGTGATCTTATTGTTTTGTGGCCAACCGTTTAGCAGATACTCCTGAACGTGGCAGAGTGTCTCATCTTCCTGAGTCGCCTTCTGGAGTTCTTCCCTAGTCAGGGCTGAGATTGGTTCATTACTCAGCGAAGACACCAGTAATCTCTCATTATCATCCTCATTATTTTCAGTTTCGTTGAGGGGTAGTCGAGAGAGCCCATCCGCTACCTGGTTTTCGCGTCCGGGACGGAATTTAATTTGAAAATCGTACGTTAACAATCGTGCATACCAGCGGTGTATCCGAAGTGGCCTGATGCCATTTGTTCCTCGAGTAAGTAAACTAGTTAGCGCTGCGTGGTCTGTACGAAGAGTGAAGGGTCTTCCGAACAAGAACAGATTCCACTTCTCACAGGCCCAAACACAGGCAAGGGCTTATTTTTCCCCGGCAGAGTAAGAAAGCTTCGCCGCCGACAATTTTCTGGAAGCGTAAGCAATAACTCTTTCATGCCCATTTTGAATTTGGGATAGTATAGCACCCAACCCAATGTTTGATGCATCAGTAGAGACAATCGTTGGGCACGTCTCGTCGAAAATCGCCATAACTGGTGTGGAAGCAATGCGGCGTTTTATCTCATCAAATGCCTTTTGTTGGGGTGGACCCCAAACAAATACACTTTTCTCCTTTGTCAGTTCACGCAGTGGCTCAGCAATATTTGTGAAATCCTGCAGATAACGTAGGTTGTAAGAACACATACCTAGAAAATGCTTTATTTCACTGGAGTTCTGTGGGCAAGGAGCCTCAGTGATGGCACGCGCGTTGTCAAAACTCGGCTTCATACCGTCATTTGTTATAATGTGGCCCAGGAACTCGATCTCACTAGCATTAAATTTGCACTTCTCGAGGTTTAATCTGAGGTTAAGATCGTGTAGTCGAAGTAACACAGCATGCAGCCGTGAATCATGTTCTTCTGTAGTCCTACCGAATACACAGATGTCGTCCATGTATACTATCTGACCAGGTAAATTGGCAAATGAGTGAACCATAAACTTTTGCCAAGCTGCTGGAGCTGAACTCAAGCCCATTGGCAAGACTTTGTACTGAAAGAGTCCGTCCATAGTGAGAAATGCGGTCAGCGGTCTTGACTCCTTAATTAGAGGCATGTGAAAGAAAGCCTTCCTAAGGTCCAATTTTGAAAAATGTCGGGCGCCAGCTAGTTTAACTATTAGTTCATCCGCGGTTGGAAGCACAAACTTTTCTACCACGATTTGCCGATTTAGGGCCTGCAGGTCATTGCATATTCTTATTGTACCGTCCTTCTTGAGGACTGTAACCATAGGGTGGACCCATTCAGAACAGTTAATGGGTTCAATGAAATCATCTGCAATCATCTGCCGTAATGCTGACGAAACAGCCTCTCTTCTGGCCAAAAGAATTGGACGTGGATGTGCAATAGCTACCGGTTTAGCATCCTGCTTCAGACATATGCGGTGAACGGAGGACGGAGCACGCCCTATTGTTTGTTCAAATAATTTCGGGTACCGTACCTGTAGGTCTGATAGGTTAATTGCCATGATACGCATACGAGCTAGGGACGGCGTGACTCCCAGTGCAACCATAGCGTTGCGTCCGAGTAAGGGACGGTTATTTCCGCGGGTAACGTACACAGCAATTGATGATTTCACGGCCCCAAGTTGCAACACAATCACCACAAATCCTCGTATTTCTACCGGGGCCTTTGTATAACTGTCAAATCGATAGGCTGAAGGATGTATAGGCATGTCATGCAGGTGAATGTCATAAAAACTACTCGGTACTATAGTGATAGGAGAGGCTGAATCAAATTCCATGTCAACATGTGTTATTCTATCGTGTGCAAAAACTGTAACAATACGAATGTCAGGCATAGGTAGTTTAGGCTCTGGACAATTGGAACGATAGTTAGACACAGTACTTGTGTTATCAATGGAAAATACATTTTCAGAGGACTGTAACTGTTGATTAGAGACGGAATCTGTAGGATTCAACTGAGAAATGCGTGCTGAACGACAACAACGAGCAAAATGTCCACGCTTACCGCACTTTTTACAATCCATTTCTAAGGCAGGGCACTTGGTAAAATTGGCTTTATGCTGTAGGCTGCCGCAGCGGAAGCATTTCTGTGGGGATTGGAATTCAGTTGGCGAGCGATGGATCTTGGAAACCTCCTGTATGTCTGCGTGGGTGGCGAAACATCGCAACTGTTCGGCCGTACATGTTTTGAGGCGAGCTAATTCCACAGCCTTATCCCAAGTCAATTTGGAAGCGTCTTCGGAAAGTAGGCATTCCCGAATTCGGTTGTTGGTGATACCACTAATCAACTGCTGCACTAGCATTACGCCCTCGATTCTATTTTTCGGTATGGTTGGATACTCGCAGGGTCGTACACCGCGAATGAGGCGATCAACGAAACCGTCTAGAGTTTCCGATGGTTCCTGTGTAAGTCGGCCGAAATTGAGGCGAGCCATGAAGAGATTTGTACGCTGTCCCCATGACTTGTCGAGCACCTCTAGTGCTTTCGCCAAGGTATCTTGTGACTGCAGCTCCAAAGCATCAAATTGACGTTGTCCCTCATCACCTAGTAGGTGTCTGAGTAGCTTCAGTTTCTGGCTTTCAGTGTAGTTAGCAGCCGCAGGTAGTAGGTCAAGGTAGTTTGTAAACGATGTTTTCCACTGGGCCCATGCACTTTCGGTAGGACGTACGGTCGGATCAGACCAGTAAACTGTAGGAGGATGTAATTCCATGGCGTAGGTTCGTAAGGCGCGACGCTAGTGTTGTATACGAAAAGGTCACTCTCGGAAACGGACTGTTGTAATCTGAACAATGTCTAACTGGGTGAGTACAATAAGGTTTCGCAAGGAGAAGGATGAACCAATAAGGAAGTAGATAATTAGACGCTTTGTGTGTGTGTGTGTCTGGGTTGTGTGCACGTGTCTGTCTAGACTAGACGCCCAGACAGCTGACAGAATACACAACAATGATCTCTCCATCTTGGAGTAGTTACTTAACCTGTACCTTGTTCGTACATGGAATACACCGTTAAAATCTTCCAAAGTGGTGAAACCATGATCAAGTCATACTCCGTAACGAGCTTTAAGATGGATATTATGGAATATTCCCAATTCCAATACCAGCTTATGCTGAAAGATATATGGATGGGTTAAGGATGATACCAGTCTTCTCTGCTGGAGGGAAAGCTGGCAACCAAGTACTTTTGTTCGTCACGTCCTGAAAAGTGATCACAGAAACAACATAAATATTCACCCGGTGGAGCTAGTCACCAATCGAGGTATGTGAAGCAACGATTCATTTTTGAAAGGCACTTGAGTTCTAAAAACATGTAAACATATAATCGGGATTTGGTGAATGCCCAGAATGCACAGAAACAACCTAGCATTCATTGGTATTAGTTGTACTCACCAACCAACGCCAGTAAGTAGAGAAAAGCTTTGTGTAGCCGCTCCCCCGTAAAATCAAGGTAGGAGGTTTCAGCAGTTTATTTGTTTGTAACTACAAACTACCTCTACCGATAAGCGATTTATCCTGTTGACTAGTTTGGGTTGTTTCGCAATTCTCACTCTGATGGTCACTTGTGTGAGTTGATAATGGCTAGCAACTTAGTCCACAGTAATTCTATGGTTAAAGCTCCCTAAGAAGACTTATACAAAATGTTTTAGCAATTTTGCCTGGAAAGACCAGTGCTTATTGGTGAAAACACAACTGAAGCAACGATGTTAACGAGCGTCTTGTCCTTTCCTCGAGTTAGGCGGCACGTCTCAAAGCGGCTGATTCGTGCACCCAACGACAGTTGAGAATTTGCACCATGCCTCAGTGAAGCAGAAGCTAAAGCCATCAACACTGGGGTTGCAAGAGCAATTCAGGTAATTTTAAAACGAAATTCTTTTTGAGGAAACGAGTAATGTTGTGGTTAATCTATTTGTCTTTGTACGTTAATCCGGCAATTGTTACGTTCCATCTTCTTTCGACGTGGCGCATTGCTACGTCTCACTAGTGGGCACAGGTAAACACTAGAACGATGAGTATTTTTGTTCGTCGCAATCAGCCGACAATTCAGATATGTCGACCAGCTGTCCGGAAAAGCACCAGACGGCCGTTTCGCCCTATTGGGGCTCATCAGTGCTTTTCCGGACAGCTGGTCGACATATCTGAATTGTCGGCTGATTGCGACGAACAAAAATACTCACCAAAATCCTTCCATTCATAAGTACTAGAACGATGAATTTATCAGGAATATAAAAGCAAATGTTTAACAGTTTTCAATAGGTAAATAGCAAAATCAAACGATTGCTCAATCGAAGTAATAGGACGAATAGCGTTTGACCTAGCGCACATCTCACTTGCATTTGTTATTTGGTTACGTTTCCCGTGTCCCAGTAATTTGGGTCAAATCTTCTAATACAAGTGGTGTGATGCATCCTCAGGTAGAGTTTTAAATTCACACAACGAAGGAGCGGATATGACAGAATGCGGAAATAACTTCCACGCTGAGATATACGAATAGAGCAACACTTTCGACGACATTCCAACTGGCTATATGGTGTTGTCAACTACAAATGGTGGTCCATCATTGAGTTGTTATGGTATTTTCATTAAGCGTGGCATGGATGGCAAAATAACTTGATGGTCTTATAGACCAATACGAGATCACCGCGGAGGAGACGAGACGGTTCAATAAAACTCCTAGGAATATTTGTAAAGTATTCTTCCTGATAGTTCACAATCTACGCAGCTCAGCCTAGTCTGCAAAAGCACCAGACGCCATTCGCCCTATTGGGGTTCGTCAGTGATGCGCATTCCCTCGGTTTTTATTGAGGAGCAAACCCATGAGAGCTAGAGGCAGCTGCCAACTAGCCAGCAGGTTAAGCCACTGAGTCATGGGGAAAGTAAGCTTGGCTACGCAATTTGCAAACTAACTGGTATATTGCCACTGTCACTGACAGTGGTTAGCCTGCGAGGTGATGTCTTCTCACTAGACGCCATATCTATAGCATTTCGATCTTTATGCCCAACTGGTAATGTGGAGTAATCCCTTATCATTATGGCTTCTCATGAGCAACGAACTCATGCTTTTGCCAGGGGTGCTACTACTTAATTACTTAGTCTACAGGTCGCTGAAATCTTGTTACGGGTCGTTAAACAGTTTGGCGTTCACATCCTTAGGATACAGCTGTGGGCATGGATGAATGTCAACACATGCAGCTTGAGTGAATGCATCAGTGCACATACAGTCAAACATCCGAAGTTGACCACCTCTATATCCTGACCACATTTCCAATTTGACCGTTTCATTTTCATTGCCATGACATTCGTCATGGAAAACACATGGGATCAGACCTTCGTGCTTTGATCACTTTGATAGATTTTTGCTTGAAATTGGACGATTGCAAAGCAAAATGGAGACAATATATTCTAACCATCATATAAGCAGGTTTTAAACAGATAATATCAGGTATGACGACTGGACGATGTTCAGACCACGTAGTAATCATGCTATTATAGCTCAAGTATGTAAGTTCCGAGTGCTAGTGTAACCGCCTGCACCTAAGGAGGGACCATTAGGGGCTTGCGCTTTATAATCCACACACCCCATTTGCAGTGAAAACCTCAGCCAACAAGGCCGGGAAGCTTGCGGGTGAAAGTCAAGTAGCATCAACGGAGCCGACTCAAACTCCTTCAATCTACACAACAGCAGCAATTCACTCTACCTAGTGAGTTATGCATAATTCACACACACACAAGGCGCTAAATAGTCAACAGTTTATTCACACCGGATGGAACCAATCGTTCAGCCCAGCACGACCACGAGGACTGTGCTGTCTGTACCTCAGTGAAGATACAAAATCTCATGAAGCCAATAATGGAGGTGCAGTGCATTACAAATTTAGGCACCGTGTCAACATTAGTTCCAAGCGCAGCAACACCGGGGATTTCATGCAACTCATGTCTTATATGGACGGCCTTGATCATCGTGCTCAGCAGCAAAACGGATTTCGCAAGAATCTGTAGTGAGCAACCGAACCATTATTAACACTAGACAGCTGGACCGAAACTGTGGATGAGGTTGCAGTATTTTTTGGGGTTACCTTGACTTCTATAAGGCATTCGACCAGATGGATTCTTGTAGCCTTCTCGCCAAACTTCAAATATTTGGCATTGTGGACCCTCTCCTCCGATGCATCAACAATATTCTCTCGCACAGTCGTCTGGAGGTGAGAGTACGTAAATCCATGTCACGTTGCATGCGGTGTGCCACAGGGTTCGCTATTGCGGCCCCGTCTGTTCTTAGTCTTCATAAACGATCTAGTGAGGCAAATTAAGTCAAATTGTTTACTCTACCCCAGCGACATCAAAGTTTAGCGAGTGATCAGAGCACCAAGGACCGTATCCACATCAGAAGCGACCATCACAAGCTTTAGTAATGGTCTGTACAAAATCGCATTTCATTCAATGGGGTTGGGTGTCGAGTGCTCCATTTACGATAAGGAATGGTTCACACCTATAAGCTGGGAGACCAGAAGCTGTAAAACTGTTCTAGGAAAAGGAAGCTCGGGGTGCTGGTACAGGAAGATCTTGGCTGTTCGGAGCCGTCCAAAAAGGCATCGAAGAAGGGGATTCAAAGCATGAAACGTTTACGGCGAGTTTTCGGGAAATTTGCATCATCTAATATCCTTCGAATTATTCCCGTTTACATACCCCCTCATTTCGAATATGAAATTCAAGCATGGCACTCATGGCTAAAGCCGGATCTCACAGACGTAAAAGCTCCGCAGTGCATGGCCACCAAAATTGTAAACGGGCTGCGTCACTTGTCATAAGAATAGCGCCTCATAATGCTTGTCATTCTCAGAGGACCTTGTCGCCGTTTGCTTGGTGACCTAATCAGGAATTGCCAAATTTTAAACAACTATCACAAATCACCATCACCTGTTGAAGCTGAGTCACAAAGACAAACTGAGAGGCCATTCTATGAAATTAGCGAAAAAATACAGTCGTTTGGAATGTTAAAGAAACTGCTCGCTGCGGGTTTGCCACACGTGGAATCCTCTCTCATAAGCTTTTAGCTCAGCCCCCACATTAGCCGTGCTCAAAACACGTGTCGATGCACACTAGCCGTATTACAACATCTCACGTGACCCAAATGATGCATACAAAAAACAGAAAACCAAAAACGATCTACGCACCTTCATTTTTCTCGGAAACCACAACGATAACCTTGGATAATACATAATAACCAAGTGTTAACTACACAGATGGGAACACTGTAATCGGCAAGTTTGCAATTAGCGGTTTTTCACTATTTCATATTACTATTTTTGCCTTCATTTTGCTCATTCCTAACTGGTCATCCGGGCAGGACATATTTAACCTCGGATTTTTCTCTCCGCAATATACCATTGACGATTGACCCAGTTAAAGCTAGAAATGCAAGGAACTCAACACGCATGCACACCTTCTGCCATATGCTTAATGGCCGCAAATTGCAATGGTTTCAGGCGGAAGTCATCAGCACCCAGAGAGCTATGGTCGTGAGATGAAAGCAACTTCCTGAGCACACTTCCTCGGTTGAAAATTACGTGTGTCAGCCCGGAATCGATAAACTGAATGAGGGCATGTGACAAGGACAGGGTGTGAGTCTGAAAATCAAGGCGTAATTTAGTAGAAGGGCATTGGCTGCTTCCTTGGTCCTCTGTACCCTACCGTATGCTTTGAAAAGTGTAGGGATGTCATGCTACTCTTAGCGAAGTCTGTTGACATTCCTATACAGTCGTTCGTTGTTTGTCGGAAACATTTAGCCAGGCACTGGTGATAAGCTATATGTCCCCAGGGACAAGTGTGGTGCAGTGGTTGCGGTGGGTCAGTAAATTATCCCAACTCGTTATAATCGGGGTTAGGCTTGTAGGTACGACATGATGTACCCGTTATCCTCATGAAATGTTTGTCTAGCTTCTAAAAATGGATGTCACCTTTGCGGAACGAAGGGGCTTGTTCCCTTATGGTTCGTTGACTTTGGCACAGAATCTCTCAACGAACTCTGTGATAACGTTGTCAAGGAGACTGCAGTTTTAACCCTGTTAATCTGTTGCCTCCATTAATTCTTTTACGAGGTGATAGCATGTGTTGTTAATTTAATGCCGAGTGGTTAGACGGTGATACTCCGCCTGCCAAACACAGTTAAATATTGTTACTACGTGGTCGTTGAGGCCCAATGGATTGTCCACCAATAACTTATCAACCATTAGCTCCTCATTTGTGAGTGCAAGGTCCAATATGGAAGGTTTGTTTGCTGTACTGAATTGAGTGAGAGAGGTGACGTGATCATACAAGGAAATATTATCCGTAAATCCATGCAGCTCAGCTTTGAATTGATCATAGGAAGATGTCGATACCTCCGGACCGTGGATATTGAAGGAACTGGCGATGGAAAATTTGGCTACAACCAGAGCGTGTTACGCCGTTCAAAGCAAGCATCAAGCTGAAATCCATATCCGAATTTGACCTCGGAGGACGGCAAACGACAGCTACAATATTTGCCTTGTGCCTTAGTCGGAGACGGCACCATATGGAGTCGGTAACATTAGTTAAGGCGCATGTGCACATTGCAATTCGCTGCTGTTGAAGGAAAGGAACTAAATTAATCTATTTGGACGTCGTTACGCACAAGTGACATTCCTGCTATCTCAACCACAGCATTAGCAAATTATTATTGTTACCATGCTTCAGTAATGAGAAAGAGGTTCAAAGCATTCGAGACCTGGCTACCAGAGGTTTTGTAGCTTCACTGCGAACCTCATGGGAGTTAGTGCACATAAATGAAATTTTCCCAGATTTCAGCCATATGTCAGAAATTGTAGAATTCAAAGTGGAGTTTCGCCGACATGTGAGTGGCGGGCGACTGATTGCTCTTTCTGTGGGCACTTGGCGACCGGTTTAACGCCTCAGTCATCGGCTGCATACTTAGTCCCAAATGTAACCTTCTACGTACAGCGTAAAGTATCTGCTGACTCACTCAACTGGACACACTGTTGTATTAGAGTTTCAATCGCGTTTGGTTCCTAGGGTGACAGCATCCCTGAAGGGCAAATCACTCGCTGCATTCAAACGAATTTTCGATCCCAGCCTGCAACAAAACACGCGCCTGCTTTGCAGTAACCGTGCCACCATATGTTTTGGCTGTAGAGCTAACCTCAACACCTTATGCGAATAGAGGACCGAAGGACCAAGAAGGCCTCTAGTGCGCTCTTAACACGATTTCGAACTGGTCAGTTCAAAATGCCTTACCACTCAATGTAGACATTTGTCGACTTGTTCACTTGCACCATCATCATGACTTTATGTCCTGGCTTAGGTCACATAGACTGAATAGCATCTCCCAGGAAGGTGACCTTGGAATGCTAGTACAGGTTGATCACAAATGTTTAAAACTACCTGAGGCAGTCGCGAGGTGAAGCAACTAGCAGGTTGGTAAAATGCGAAGGATATTTGGGATGCACAACCCAGCAATCTTTTTAATGATGCACAACTCTTAGGTGCGCGCCCAAATTGAATACGCTATCCAAGCATTGCAACCATGATTGAAGCGCGACCTGGAGATCTTAGATGCAACAAAAGGAAATACAGCAAAGAATGACAAGAGCCCGCACAACCACACTTCACAGCGAATGCTGAAATTACTGAGAGATTTCACTAGATGCTACCGAAACGTGGTGAGCCGATCGCATATCAGTGCTCCAGATATTGTGTGATCCCCAATACGTTTGCCGTATTATGCTAAAACATAGCCAAAACACCGATCACGGAGGTAACTACTTTGAGCTGAGTGAACAATACAGACCTTTAGAAAGTCGACGCAAGTACACTTTTCTTTGGGCTTGCTAACCGTGGAGCTCACCCAAACTCACTTTCATCTAAGTCTAATTGAAGGTTTCAAAAATACTGATGGATTTTGTGCTTAGATCCCATCACTTAGATACCTAATCTGCGCTAATGTGAAGTACATTAGTCATACCATTCCCCCACACTTATCAATACACTGGACCCAAGTAGGCGACACAAGAGTGAGCGAAGCAATTGTACTTTTCTCAGGCGTTACGTAAACGACAGACACACAAGGTGTTCATCCGTATGCTTGCGCACGCCCTCATTTAAAGCCAACGTTAGATATCAACCCATTTGTTACGGTAGAGTTGATATATAACACAAGCCTTTTGATATTATGCTATTCAGCCTAAACCTTCAATGGGAATTGTCAAGAATAGCTTTTTTATTTGGGAATAAACCATTTTTTATTATCAATTGTTCAAATGGCCCCAGCAGATTTGCAGAAATATTTGTTTGCATCAGAGCTTCCTTGGTTGTGGTGACGGTAAATATTGTTACGTTTAACATTCCTTATGTTGTGTTACCTCTGATATTAGATAATATGCACCTTGTAATTGGCAACAATAATTCGTTTGTCCTTCCTCTATTTCTAAGCAATGAATGGTTGGGGCTTTTCACTATTTGAGATTCTATAAGCACTAAAACGCTAAAAGCTGTTTAAAATGCTATTTATTCACTAAGGGTGAGTGGACAACTTATAGGTAAGGCAAAATCTACGAAATATTTTGCGGTGGTATTTTCCCGAAACCAATTTAATTTACCCATGTTGACGAAACTTTTTACAACGTTAGAAGTTATTCTTTTACAACCACAGAAGTAAAATATTTTCGGTACTTAGTGACAATCTTTTTAAAATTATGATCGCATGCATTCTGCTTCGCTAGTCTTACTGTACGTTGGGAATTTTACTTCGGCTGCTCAGAAAGCAATACACGTTGTTTGTGCGATCGTCAAACCTTATCACCGGATACCCTTGTTGACTTTATTGTCAACACACTTCATGGTTATCTATCGAAAGCGCTATCCGTTTATTCAATAAGACCAAAATTTTAGACTAACTTTCTCATACGTCAGCTTACCACAGTCTGATCCGCCCGCACTTATCAAGATTGTTTGTGGACCAAACAAGATAAGCTGTATGATGGGCTATTTTTTAATTAAATGATGCGCTAACACATTTTGCTTTCAACACACCATTTGCCTTTGTTCATTAAAATTTACGGCTTGCTCCATTCGCAGTCATAGTATAAAAAGCTGAAAATGTAACTGCCGCGTTCTCATTGACCATTATACCTGCGACTTTGTTATGGTGATCTTCGGATATGTACCATGTTTGGCTTCAACATCTTCCGAGTTTGCCTTTCATTATGCCGTCCGTATTACATTTATAGGAAGCCTGCGCCTACAGAGGGACCATGGGTGGCTTGCGCTGCACCACCTACAGTTCCAAAAACACACATTATCCGATGTAAACCCGACGGAACAAGACAAGAAGACAGATGGTTTGGAGCCACGTTTATTCAGCGGATCTGTAACCATTACCCACGTTCATTGGTTAGAGAGAGGGAGAAATAGTTGGGAGCGCTAAACGCCTATTGTTCGTTTTGGCATTGTGTGCGATAATTCGGAAGAACCAAACAAAATTAAGCCGGAGCTTATCTACGGTATTTGTTAACAATTGCAAAATACGCGTCTCAGATACACTAAACTAGTAGACGGAGACACACAGGACACCGCCTGAGAAGCAATCCACGATTGATCGTCCGTGGACGCTATCGCAGTAAGAGCGTCTGCGCCAGTACATCCAGCATTCGTGCACGCGCGCCAGGATGCCGGGGTTAACGTGGCAGCCGGAGTACGACCATGGGTGAACGTAGAGTTTAAGAAGGACATGGTGAGTCACCGAAACACAGCCAGACAACGGCCAACATTACATGGGATCAAACGGAATGTGCCGGAAGCCTGACTGTAACTGGGGCGCAAGCGTGTGGCCAAGACCGATGAAGTTGAGACCAAGACTGGAAAATATCCTGACGGGGCTTGACGGTCATGTTAATGGAATGAGGCGTTCCGCTACTATTCCAACGGCTGTTGGTTGGTAGCCCGAATGACCAGACAATATCGTGTAGCGTGCTGCGGACACGAAGAAGCTACTGTACAAATAGTGTAATCGGTGAAATAAGAACCGTTTGTTAGCAGGTAAAAATCTGCGAAAAATCTTGCCTAGATAATTGTACCAAATGCGCTAAGATATCTGCCAACTTGCTGATGGACGCAGTGCATCCTAAAGTTGAGAATACGAAGGAGTGGACGACTGAGTTGATGCCCGGAGTCATTGCTTTGGCCTCCAAAGATTAAATATTGCGCGGACCTAACTATGTCAACGGTGCCAGATAATATTAAGTAACATTCCAGCACCGCGTGTATCCTTGGTATACCGTGAGCGCTGCCACATTAGGAACGGTTAGCAATGTGGACAGCAGCTGGCTCCTTTGTTAGAAGACGGTTGTTTGGTAGTGCAACAGCTCTTTAGAGAAGACGGTGTCGAGGTTCTCGGACAAGTTCGAGAAAAATTGAAACCAACAACCGTACAGCGTTATGTTGGTGTATTTTGTTACTCGCCAGAGCCGTACGCACTGAATTAGTCATTGTAAAGTATATTGATCGCTTGTTGTGGGGTTATTTGCGATGCGCGTCACGAGACCGTCTCATCAAATTTTCATGACTACATTGGATTAGGATTATGTGGAAACAGCAGGGAACTAACAGTGTAGATTTGATCGTGCAATCTCGACACCATACGCAGATCATGAAACCAAATATACTGCTGTTGAACACTCCGTGTAGTTAACTGCATTCAGTGCAACGATGCTTTGGATTGGCTCATTCATCTGGTGGGAAACATAATTTGAGTAACCCAAGGTGGACGATTCGTCAACTCATAACCATAAATCCAAACCGTCATCCTTATCTGGGGATATCATTTTTGATTCAGACCAGATACCTCTCCTCAAAATATCGATGAAATAGTGGAGCCAAGTATGGCCATTGTATGCGGTAGTTAATTACAGCCGGTAAACTTTTTGTCTGACCAGCAGATATTGACAACTGAATGGGGAGGTATTTATATCTGTTGGAGAGCATCGCAGTATAATCAAAAATGTTATAACAATATCTGCAATCCTTGATAATCTCATCGTCCATCAAGTTCACATATAGCGTTTTTAGTATCTGACTCGCAGTACTTCTGTGGTCTCAAATGTAGGATGTCGCTAATATCATACAATAATTCTCTGAATCCAATTTTTGTGAAATGAACATCCTGGAATGTTCTGAATTTCCGTCACCGACTTGCCCTCTACGACTTGTTCTAAATGATAGTTGGAAAAATATACCGATCACTGTGCGAAGCACGAGAGTTGAGTCAATCGTATTATATCTGGTCCCACAAGGCTGTACTAGTGTCCGCATGTGCTGGTTGGTGCTGACAATTAAAGTTCCGGCCTCTACTTGGAGAGTCACCGAGATGGAATGCTCGGTAGATCATGATGAAATTGGCTCGCACAGGAAGATGGGAGAAGGCGTAGAGTCGTAATTTCTCGCACCGATTTTGGTACGGTAATTTACTTAAATCTGAAATGAGCCTGGTAACGAAGTGTTAGACCCGTTTGGTATTTTGTGCCTTGGCTCGAGTGGCTGGACAGCAGGCACATTACCCGTACTGGAATACTGGTTCTCTGACGGAAGAGAAGAGGCGAGTTGGTGACCACGTTAGACCAATTACAAAATACGCGTTTGATCGCGCGAATTGTGACCAATCCGTTACCAACCAGCCTGTTCGTGTTGTCAACGTACTTGACATCGTAGCGCGAGAATGTATGTAGGTATTTCTGCCGTCACCACTTTTTCCCAATCTCATAAACATCGACTTACTTGGTTTGACCGGAAGGCGGGCTTCTGGAGACCTCCTGGAGAGGCAGCTGAGGTTTTGCTAAAGAAGGCTGTAGTCGTCGGTGGTGCATTACACTCTCAATGTATTCAAGTCCTGTGGGAACATGGAACACGGTGACCGAAGAAGATTAGTTAGGTGGTTGATGTGGGCGTCAGCACCGTGCCAAGAAAGACGACGCTACTTGTAGAAGGATACCAGTCCTTTAGATGGCCCTCGATCTGTACCCACGAGTTTCATTAAACGAGCAAGTCTTGGATCC
Organism: Dicrocoelium dendriticum; assembly: GCA_944474145.2. Taxonomy (NCBI): domain Eukaryota; kingdom Metazoa; phylum Platyhelminthes; class Trematoda; order Plagiorchiida; family Dicrocoeliidae; genus Dicrocoelium; species Dicrocoelium dendriticum. Next base: position 31,822 of record CALYDF020001363.1, read on the forward strand.
ACTGCAGCATTAATCAAGAAACACCGTACACTCCAAGCAGCTGAAGCAGGAGCCCATGTTTTACCCCGTCATACGCTTTGGTGTACTCGGCGTACGTTGCGCCGACAAATTTCTCCTGTTTCTCTGTTTTGAAATCTGATGTTGCACGACCGCTAGCAATGCACACCAAGACGCTTTTTGTCCGTCTTTGATCTAATCAGTTGAGGATAGCAGGCCTCGAAAAAGGAGCCATTTGACTGCCAGCCGAAAGCTCTACCGTGTTAGCTACCGAGTCATGATCCCATCCATAACGATCAAAACGCCTCGCGAAGTGCAGTGTTTTCGGGCAATCAAAACCTAATTTCTATCTGCTTTAGCTGCGACAATGTTGATCAAATTACTAAGCTTCATTACAATGGGGATCGCAGTTCATATCAAGATTGCGCGTCGCAAACCATCCACAAAATAATCATCCAATCATTTTCTACTGCCTTCATTAAAGGTAAGACAGAATTATTCAGTCCCATTGCATTGTGGAAATAGTAAAGCTAGGTTACGGACAGAATCTTCTAGTCGTTAATCTGCACGTAAGCGATCAGAGGTGCAAAACTTTGGCCTACTCAAATAGACTTTTAGGGAAAAGGGTCGATGTTACGAGGACAAATATTCTTATCTTCTCCCAGCAAATGTAATATTATATATTCATTACATAAGCACAATGACCAGCAATAAAATTGTCAACAATCCACAAACAGCAACGTTTCCTTTCATAACATTAACGACTGTTGTTCTAGCAAAATGTCTATTTAATGGCATCGTTTTTGCCAGATTCGAGTGAAACTAAGTCAAATCACGTACGTGCTGTATGCATCCATATAAGTTAAATATTCAGCCATAACACATACGTTCAGTGATACTGCATGATTTAAATGCGAATCAGTATAGGTGGTCTGGTGATTGGAAAAAGCACAATACTACCCTAGCATAATCCGGTTTTTTAATTCTTGGAAACTTTTGTTTTGTTTGAGCGAAAGTCGCACCGGATGAGCGATAACTGACGAACGATAAGCTCTTATTCAGGCATAGATGGTTTTTTTTATAATTATGTCTGGTTGCCGAGGATGACACTTAATTCGACAACACACAATGGAGGAGGCGACTGGTGCCGGCAAGTATTGTTGTTGCTAGTCTATTGTAAAAATCAATATGAGCGGATACTGTTTTACAAACGAAGGTCAGCTTTCATACACCGCTGCATCGCAGATAGTCTATTGTCAGAACAATTAATAAGCGAAGTGAAATCATAGAGGCCAGAGGAAGCTCGCAGGTGTGAGGCGCAAAACGATAAGCTCCGGAATTTTTGAACGTTTCTTCTATATTTTGTGACCAAGATAAATCGTACCTAAGCGTAACACTCAAGTACCCCTTGAATGGAATACTCGCAAGAGCGATGTTTAGTTCTGGGCATTGCTGAAGTACCAGTTGATTTTGATCTTCCCTATGTAGTGGATAAAAAGGACCACATTGCTTTTTGTCACCCAAAGCGGAAGCTCGCGAGCCGTTGATCAAAATGTGAGGTCGTTAAGAATATCTTGCAATCTGAATAAAGATGCACCGGTAGATAGAATGAAGCTTTTGGCAGTGTCATTTGCGTACTTCCGAAGTGTGGCCTCTCCTGATACCATTATTCAGCTCACAGAGCTGGAAAATAGTACTGTCGACAGAATAGCTTCTTGAAGTGCACTAATGTTTGTGATTAGGGGCGAGGAACTTCTGCCTCCGAACTGAGAAACCTGAAATCGACTGGTAACCTTCTCCCTCAGCACAAGGACGTTAGAATGATGTATTTCAGCAGGGAATATATCTTGTAACAACAATTTGCGGTCGACACAGCTGAGTGTGCTACTGTAGTGTAAGTCAAGCTCGGGGAGAAATGCTTCCACAGTCCATTAACGACAGAACCGAGTGCACAGGACATGTTACTCTCTCGGGCTAATCTCAACCTGCGTTTCGCAAAGAAAAGGGAAACCTTTAACATCCTGTGTGTCAACATTCTTATAAGAGGAATTGTTTCGAACACCTTCAAGTTAATTGAAGTACAAACGATTGATCGATATTTGCCTGAACCCTACTTTGCTATCGGTGTGATATTGACACTTTTTCAGCGTCCGCCACGTTTACGTTGTAATATACATAATGTATGTAAAGTAGCGGCGTGTTTGGCCAGGAAGTCAGCACACGATTGTAGGGCAAATCAACACAAGCTGTCTGAACCTTTTGATTTTCCTGAGTAAGCCTGTTAGTATTACTTGTGTGAAGAGTTCTTCTCGGCTGGGGAAAGTGAGCCTGCAGGCAATTTGCACAGGGAAAACGATGATCAACAGATCGATTTTTTTTAGCCGGGACAGTGGTCATGGTTTATTTTCTCTACATCTACGTCCGAGGTTGATGTACGTCGAGTAATCCATTTTATTTGCTGTGACGTCATCCAGCTACTATTCCCAGGTACGGTTTGAACGCACAACATGTTGGGACGGCGAAGCGCCTCTGGAATAGAACATATAGTGACTTTAATGATGTGTTCTTCTCTTTGGAAGGCGTTTTCTTTTGTTTGCGTAGCTGCTTCAGCTGGTGTAATGAAGTACACCTGTCTGCATGGATGAGCAGAGTTTCGCATGGAAAACAAAGGTTAAAATAAAAGTTCAACTAACCTGTCCACTGATGGCAATAAGTTGATACATCGCCGTCAAAAAATAAATAGAATCCGGCGCATGAGACCATTCCTTGCAGACAGGCAATATTCTGTTCGGAACACTGCCCCTACCTGAACTTGTGGTCATGCCAACCATCAGATCTACGGACACAGTTTATTGTTTTCGCTCTGAGCTGACTAACGGCACCCAGTTGTACACAGAGAACAGCCTTACGTTGTTAACCAGTAACACATTTGCTGTAGTACAGTGAACTACGATGTACTGTAGCCAATTAATTTTGAGAAAGTACGTGTCAGATCGCTTATAATCACCAGTGTAAATACATAGTGCACAATATGTGTATTCTGTTGCAGCCACAGTGAACTCATTGAAAATGGGCCCCGCTTTAGCAATTTTAGAACAAATCTAGGAACTATATGTTTGTCAGTAAGATTGTGCAGTACGAATTGAGACACCTTGGCTTGAACTTCAAAACTAGGTAACTAATTAGCTGAGAAGAAAACTAATTCAAAGCGTTGGTAGGTAAGCCCCTGGAAGTGTTGGTGTACATGATTACTTCACTGCCACGGTTGCGGTAGGTGTAAGGGCCGTTGACCTAATGACATTTGAACCCTTCGCCCCATACCAGTGCGTCATCCACATCCTTATGAAGCCAGGTCTCTTGTGGCAACATGAGCAAAGCTGTGAATAGTATCGCGAGATGATTGTACATTAGGACAGCCATTTTCGCTAAAAGCGATCGGAATTTTTGGTAAGGGCATGCTCATGCTTCTCAGCCTTTTCTTCCAAAGAGCAAAATTTCACTCACCCATTGCGATGTTTTCTTGCATAATCACTACGCTTCTTGTAAATAAGTTACACTTCATTTCGTATGACGTAGTTTTTGGAAAATACATAAGCTGTGAGCGCTGAAACGCGTAGCGATTTCAACATATCGCGCGTATAGGTCAACATGATAGGAATGGCAGCCGGATAAAACGAAGTTGAACTGATTGTCGATATAAAGCTAAGGGGATGTGTGTTACATATTAACGCGGAAGGAAATCGTAGGGCACGGCTAATATTGTAGAACCCGCCCCAAATTCGGTCATAGTCAAGTTAGGCAGCCACCTACACATCAAAGAAGTGCCAGAATGTCGATCCGTACCCGACGTGGCACATCCGTAATGGGCACAAGAGCCGACTCCGTCTGTGGCCGAGCGCGTGAAGGGTGTGCTTTAAAAGCATTCGCCTGCAGAACTGCGATATGCATGTCAGGAGTAGACCTACATGACGGATTGTCATATATGATTGCCATGCATGTCGCTAATGAGCATAGATCATAGATTACCTTTGGAGCCTAAACGTAAGCACATAATTAAATGCTCGGCAGGTCAAAATGTTTCCGTTACAGTGGAACTGTTAGTGGTAAGTATTGTTTCACTATATTATCAACCGATTATTGCTGGTCTACAAGACACATCGTTACTTAGAGGGACGCTTCCTTGGCATATTTTGTTCCGCAGTTTCCGATCGATTTGGAGTGCTTCGCTGCTTTTAAAAATAATAAGATATAGGAATGACGGAGATATAGATAGAGTGAACGGAAAGCCTCATACTTAAATAGATTTGGAAAATGACTGATTCAACAGAATTGAATGCCTGTGCAGAGTTTCGTCTTAGAACATACACTGCACTCAATGGGGCAAGTGTGTACGTGCTTAACCATCACTGCTCAATCCGAAGCTGATCTAGCATCAATTTTCTCAAGATGCTGTCCTAGGTCCTCAAGCATCCACACTTGTTCCTGCTATGGTACTTGTTTCAGTGACATTTACTTTAATCTGTCGTGTAAATAATTAGCGTGTGACTAGTAACGAATAAAATCCCAGCTCGTTTCAGTGACTTTGGAAGGCAATTATTAACGGTCCACAGGAAGTTCATGTATTCTGTCTATTGTGCAGTGTATATGTCTTTTGGGAAAACATGTTCCCGAAACCTTAAGCGAATCGTGATCTCGATTACGGACTCCGGATGAAACCGGCTGCCCGAATCAAAAAACGCTCTGATACGCTGTTCTCTTGTGCAGTGCTCTAAATCAGCTTGCCCTCTAACCCTTGAAGCATATACTTACAACATACGAGTGAAATATACTATCAGCGATTTTCTAAAGTGTGGGACTACTGCGTCTGGAATCTGTAGCGAAGCTGACTAGTATGGAAGTTACCCAGTACCTACGCTAACCTATAACAGGTCGCCCATGGTATAGGAGTCTCCACGGTAAGAGCGAATAGCGGAGATCCAGCCATCTTAGCCACCAACCCCAAAAACCCGATAACTAAGCCGAGATACATGTCCAGAAGATGGACCTGCTCACCTACCATATCTTTATACAGGCATCTGCACGCATAGTGCTAATAAGTTAGCGTGTTAAAACCTCAAAATAACGCGTTGTGTATTCAAGTTCACGCGGTCAACAATTTATTCTATCAATGTGGGTTTGCATGCACACGCAATCAGGGACACTCTCGTTTGTCCTGGAGAGAAACCAAAGGGACTCCCTGGATGTAAGCACATGGCTAGATTTATGTGTCCATACGAGACAGGTGTGCTCCCGAGTAGGTTGACAGATCGGTGTTAATGGAAAGCACGCAGGGATGAGATTGTCATTGCCAGAGGTCAGCAACAGTACGCCTGATGGCAGCTGGTCAATCTAGGATGAGGTGTTTGCACGTTCTCCGTTAGCACCAACTTAACAGATCTTTTGTCGAAAAGTGTTACTATTGTTTTGTATTCTGACCCGGCCGGTAGACAACGTCTGTGTGCCAAATTCCCAACGCTTGTCCTGGCCAGTTCGTAACCGATTGTGCGCAAAATTGGTGCTCTGTCCAAGGTGCACAGTACCAGTTGCAAATTTGGGCTCCAGGTTGGTATAGCCTTTGGTCGAAACAATATGATTCAGTCTAATAACAATAATAATGATTAGAATGCTGAAAAGGTTGAGAATGCTTGGCCTATTTTTCCTCAATTGAAATGCTGTGGCCACCATTGGTTCGTAACCTTCACTCACAAGTGATTTTCTGCTGTTTTCAGAGCAATATCAATTTATCTTCTTTGTTTTCTTCATTTCTTTAATGGCATACGCCTCATATGCCTGCCAAATGCGATGGAAATAGGCGAATTTGCTTTTTGAGTGTGTTGTAGCCTGTGAGGACTAATACATTGCATGTATTTGTGACAATATGCATTTTCGACGTTATCTGTGTATCCAATGAATGGATGTTCAAATGATTTTCCCCACGACAACGGGGCACAACCGTGTCCAGGTAGAAGTAGATTCCCTGCGTACTGCGAAGGGATTGCACAGTCTCACACGACCTGATATAGGACGGATACCGATTCCGAAGCGAAGCATACAGAGTATGACGATAGTTAGACCGCAATTTTGTCTTGCAACTTTGTGTCATCAAGGTAAGTTCTTTGTTACCTACTTCACGCGTGTATGTGTGCTTAGATATTAAGGAGAACGGGAGTGTAATGTGTATTGCCATGAATCAGATTATGCAGCGGTCTCCAGTTATGTTTTATTCTTCGCAGCCAAAGCTGATGGAGATGGGTGGATGGATAGCATCGCTTCTGAGAGTTTATGACAGATTATTTTACCAATGCGTGCTTAGTTAACGACCTTTGAAGGCTTGCTTTCTGCGTTTTGTCTGATTTCCTTATATTGCCTCAGATTATGCTGCCATACTTCAGAATGGGATGATTAAGGATTTTACATATTTTAACGATAGCTGTGATTGTAGGTATGCTATAAGAGATGTTAGCGAAGAATTGTCTTGCTCGTGTTATCTGGTACTCAGTCTGTACAAAGAACATGAATCTAAACGTCTCTGAGCTTCCAAGGTCACGGGTAGACCGTTGTACACAGTTGCGTTTCCAGACACGTGTGCTGGATACTTCGTGTGTCAAGCGACCGCAACAAATGGGATTGACTGTTGTGCTTACAACGTCATCATCTACTTGTCGCACCAAGTCTCAAGCGAATGCATGTGTTCTTGCAAGGGGTAATACATTCGGAAGGTCAGGTCCTCGGTAGGTGTGGACAAATGTTAAATCACAAACAAATAAAGGCGACACCCCATGTTTGTTAACCAACTTGCTATCATTGACACAAAAGAGGGAAATTAATATACCGGGCCCATATCCTTGTCTAACCCCGTTGGTAATTGGACGCCAGGAAGTGCAGTAGACGCCTAAGGTGAAAATGTTAACGGAACCTTTCACAAATGATGATGATCGTCATCCTCATTATGCCCGTCAGCTAGAGGTGGGTAACAACTCAGCTACTGTGCCAAAATACATAAAGGAAAGAAAAATAAATACAACGTTTGCATGCAAGCTGAGCTACCAGCAACGGATGGGCATTGTTTCAGTAAGCTACCAGCCGGCTACTAGGCAAAAAGAACAATTATGTTCCACGCAACGCAATGAGATTTGGGTGGAGGGGAGGCTAAAAGCGATGGGGAGGGACAAAGAAACTCACAGCAGGAATGCCACTGAAGTCGGCTTTTTGCTATGTCAGAAAGTGTATCCAGCCAAACGTGTTCATGATCTTTTGGACCCCAAACATGGAGCTGTAACGCTCCAACTGAGACCAGCTCCAAAGTAAGGGCCTTCATTCCTGTGGGCCAGGTCATCGCTTGGCCACCCCTTCTCTTCTTCCATTCACATTTCCGGTAAGCAGACAACGCACGTCGTGGTAGCTGGTAGGATGGCATGCGCAACACATGGCCGAGCCATCGGAGCCTGGTGCGTGAAATGACGGTGCTGAGCGGTTCAGTTCCTTTTTTCTGTGCCTAAACATTGCGTCGAACACGAGCGTTACTCACGCTGTGTTCCCACCAGATGTGAGCCA